>JAQMCX010000034.1:2378012-2446422 GCA_029814765.1 Acanthurus leucopareius
TGATGCTTGGTAGATGGGTACCAATGATGTTTTGGGCAGTTTTAATCACTCGTTGAAGAGACTTCCTGTCCTGGGCTTAGCACATCCCATAGCATAGCACATAGCACCATAGCATAGCACTGTGGAAGTATCAGGCATTTCATGATGCATTCAGTACTGAAAGGAGTAAAGTTTTCTTTCAACAAAGATAATTTGTTTGTTCATGATGTAATTTAAGTAGAGAGTGAAAGTCCATAGAATCCTCACAGTCTAATACTATTTCATGCTGTTTGTCTGTCCCCTGAGTTTGTTTTCTCAAAAAAGTTAGCATGTAAATTGTACAGCGACCAACCAAAGTTCAACCCTGGCAAACATTTTCCAGTAACTTCTGAAGATGTATTGCTAACATGCTAACTTTGATGGAGCGAAAAGAACTTCATACATAAAACAACTCATTTTGAAGGTGGGGTTGTTGAGCAAAGGGATGTGTTCAGTTAAAATTAGTATGTGAACAATTGAGAGAACAGTCCCACCTTAATGTAAATGCTGAAGTTGTTGAGCTTTCAGTCACATAACATGATCTTCATCAGCAGATACATCTTGTCAATGTCTGCAACTGAAAGGATCTAAACAGCCCTGAATGACCCAAACTTCATGGTGATGATCATCACCACTAACAAGAGTTCCGCTACGACCCGGAGACCAAACAGCAATCTCTGCAGCACAAGAGCCTGCAGTCACCAAAACCAAGAAGAAGAAGGTGTGTTAGGTCAGAAGTGCATGCTGGTGGTTTTCTGTGACATTGGTGGAGTTGTGCACCATGGATTAACAACAAGGTTTAGACTGTTAACTGCTACTCTGACATTTTTAAGGACAACATTCTGCAAAAAAAACCTAAATTCCTTTATTGATCTAGTTCTCCTAGACTGTACAACATGAAAACGTGCTCCCCATGCCCCCTACTCACCAGATTTGTCTCACTGAAACGTCTCTCTGTTGTAACTAAAGTCTTGGTTTTTAGCTGTAGACCCAAGTTTCCATGGTAAAACTGTGAATGCACACGAGTCAGAAATCAAAAATACATGTGTAACTCCAGACCTCATGAGCTTCACTGACGTGTGCAGGATTCTAATCTATGCAACAGGTAAAGTCTCTAAACTTTGTGATCACACACTGTAGTTTATTGCAGTTGTTCAAATTTCCATTAACCAGCACTCAAAAGACCTCTTGTTTGTGTTGGCTAAGAAATGTAGGCTAAATTCAACTTAAACCAAAGTTTACTATGAATATCTATAAAATAAAAATTTGCTTGTATTTCTCTTCAAACACCTAATTTTTAATGTAAAAAACATCTGCTGTGTCAAAAGATCAGTCAGTTTCTTTGTTTAAACAAAGTGAACTCATTTTGCTGTTGCACTCACTGCAACACCTTTCGCTCTCAGGCTGCAGAGTTTTGGCTCTGAATCCATGATTGATATGGTTCTAATGAGGAGTCTGAATCATCTGCCAAGCCTGTGAGACTGCCTCCTGCAGCCAGGAGGCGAGAGAAGAGGAGCCTTTTTTTCCCCCCAATATTCTGGTCACCTGCTGTATATGCAAACACAGACTTGGCATTGTTAGAGTCTTAGGGGTTGACTTGACAGTTGATAAACTACTGCTGCACTTTTCTCCAAATGAAAACTATTAAAAAATCGTTTTGTTGCTGTAAGACTCTGCACAGAAGAAAAAAAAAACAATACATGACTCTCTCCAACTGTTACTTCACCTGTTTATTCATCACTGCATGCTGTACAGTGCAGATGTTTATCACCATATGCTGAGCTAATGTTACACTCTGCCTCCATCCTCAAGAAAAAATGTTAAAGCCAATACAAATGTTTTAAGATACACCACAACTCACTTGTAATGATGAAGCCACTGCCAAAACTCTCTTTCTCTTACATTTATCAACCATTTTAGTGTCTTTTAGCTAACATTGGTCCAGGCGCAGAAAGCAGCTGTTTCCAGAAATGAAAGCACTGATAAACCCACTGTACATTACCTGCCCAGTGTCAAGAGGTAGACAAAGTTAACTACAAGCGACAGCGCCATATATTTGTCTTAGAGGTTTGTGGGGACCAAAACAGAGCTTAAGGAGAGTCAATATTGAGCATATACTCATTTTAGATATACATACATTTACATAGACGGCCAGTGTTGAAGGAAAACAAGAGTGTTTGGCTGCAAATCTTTACATGTACTGATGTAAAACAAAGAGATAAGAGCTGTTTACAGGAAAAGAAGGAAAGGAGCATGAGCAAGTGTTTAGGGCCCTAATTTAGTGAATCCTCATCACATTTTAAACTAAAAGCTGAAGGCTACTCATCTTTGTTTAAATGGGGAGACCTTTACTTTGAGGGAAAAGACATTTTTTGTCAAACAGTTGCCAGACGAGAGGCACTTATGAGGCCCCATAGGCTGTCTACTCCATTATCTGTAAATCAAAAGTGTCCCAGATCTCACAGTGCTGCTCTCTGAGGTTTGATAACAGCCGGCAAAGTGCCCAAAAAAAAAAAACCCCTGAGCTGACAGACTGAAGTGTGAAGATTCACTGTGGGATCCTATTACATGAGAATGGGAGTAGATGTAGAGACACACACAGACCTCCACAGACACAACAATTTAAGTAACCAGGGGTTTAAGGATCAGTTTTAATAGCAGGATGTTCAACCACACTGAGTGATTGATTCATGGCTTTAAATGTATAGAAAACCTATATTAAATGTTCTTCTCTATCATTTCATAAACAGCAGAGATGCCCACACACAAACTGCAGCCCGACCCCTCCTCCCCTTCCTCTTTTGTCTGTGTGTGTGTAAGTGTGTTGAAAAATAAAAGCCCTGACTCTGGTCTGCGCCCGCTGTCCTCCACAGCTGGAAGTGTGATTTACTCAGCGTCAATCACAACAACACACCCCCTCCCTCCACTCCATCCTGCACAGGAAATGACATTTCCCACTCACTCGCCGGAATCAGAGGGGTGTGTGTGTGCGTGTGTGTGTGTGTGTGTGCGTGCATGAGCATGTGTGTGCGCACATGCTCACCTGTCTGTTTCTGTCTGCCCTGCGTGCATGTGCTCATGTTTGTGTGTGGGCACGTGAGGCTGCCAAATGTGTTTTCACTGTGTGTGTGACAGGAGGGGGGAGGGGCCAAGGGAGGTCCTGAGTAGAAACAGAGCGCCCGATGTTTCATATTACACTCCTTGGCTGAGGGAAAGAAAAAAAAGAAGAAGAGGAGGAGGAGGAGGAGGAGAAGGAGGAGGAGGAGGAGGAAATTCTGGGCTTCTTCTTTTCTTCTGAGCATTTAACTGGGAGTTTATGGAGGCTGCAGCCGTGGAAAATGAAGATCTCCTCTGTGGTCTTCGCTCTCCTGACTCGGGCACTGCTTGGAGGTAGGAAAAGTTTATTTTGCTTCATACCAAAGTGGATGTGGTGGAGACAAAATGTTTCCCACTATTTTTCTGACACACTTAGCAGAAAACATCAGAGAATCAGAGAGGATGTTGAGGTGATGGAGAAAAACATTTTTGGTAGATAAGATGGTTTGTTTACTAAAACTTTTTTTTACACAAACTACATCCAGATTCTGCTGATTGCAGAGTTTGTTGGGAGGAAAATAGCAAGTTGATCAAAGTTGCATGTTTGCAGCGATGAAAGGGAATTCCAGAGTGAAAATTGGTGGTTTTCCTCAGAGAGTTTGAGAATAAAACAAAGCTTGCAGTCTCCTTTCTGCATTAATTTACTGTGATTTCACTGAACTTTTGTTGAAGCAGATGATTAAGTTTAACAGTTAAAGGGCTCAAAATTAACATGCAACACCCAAACAACACTTTTCAGCCTCTGAGCTATATTTCTCTTGTTTTGTTCTGTCAATCAAAACTTAATAAAAGACAAAACTATAAAAGCTGCAGTGATGTTTTTTCACTGAATTTCGTGCTGAGGTGGAAGCATCTGTATGTGTGACAGCAAAATGCTTGCGTGTCATGGAAAGTGTGCATTATGAATAAGCCTAAGATTGGAAAAACCATGAAAAACATGCAGCAGTAAAGTTTGTTCCTCTATATTCATCCAACATATGTTGTCACGTTGCCAAAAACAACAGGACTGACAGCGTGACAGGAAAGAGAAATGCTGAGCAACAACAAATCTGCTGGAGATGTAAATTGTGTGGGTGTCTGCAGTGTTGCCATTAACTTTTACTGTATTTGTTGCACCATTTGTTCTGCTGATCGAGAGAAGTTTCGAGTCAGCCAGTCAGTTGTAATGCAGACCATCTTTAAACCATTAAGCTGCTTTCGACTTCACTGCGATTTTGGAAGTGGAATGAAAAGAGCTTCCATCCCCTTTTGATGCAAATCACCAAAGAAGGTCTTTTGTTTTAGGAAGATTTAAGAGGAAAACGTTCCTGACAGTCTTGCTAATTCATTTGTAATTTGTCATTAAGAGGCCCAAGCTTTGAGTGTATCGTGTTTTTCCCTCAGATTTGACACAGATTTGACACCAATACAGAGACTTTTAAACTGCTCTGAACAGCCACAATATGTGATGAATCCAAGACTGAATCCTACCTTTGGCTCATTCTTAATCTTCGCACTTTTAAGGCTTCCATTTGTTGGCTACAAAGTTGAGCAGCAGTAAAGAAACAGTCATTCTTCACCTTTAAAAAAGTAGATAATAAAACTAAGATGATATAAATAAAGTTAAGTTTAAAAATCTTAAGCTTAATGTTGACGCGCTGATGTCATTTGCTGTTGTAGACGGTCAAAGGCTCCGGAGTCAGTGAGTAAGAGGACCTTGATGGGGGTTTAATTGGCCAACTGCTGTTTTCAGGGTCAAGACTGAACTTTTAAGCTGAATAAATATGAGGTTCCATCTAATCTCATTTAAAACTATTTCAGAATTTGCCAATAAAGTCTTAAAACAGAAAACTTTAAATAATGAGTGAGTGACTCATTAGATTAAGAGAGTATTTCTATTGCCATAACTTCTGCAAAGGATTTCCATTTCGATAAAGTTCTCTATGAAAATATTTTTTTCTTAAATTTAGGTTGCAGGATCAATATTTATTATGTTAATATTTGTGAAACAGTTTCCTCATTATGAATAAATAAAATTTACCTTTTACATATGAAAAAAATCATGCCCCATTAAGTTGCTGTCCTCAATAAAGCCCTGATAAATTGGAAAAATGCTTTTATTACTTTATTTGGTTTAAATGTGAACAGTAACATAACAGGAAAAGCTGTATTGATCAGGTTGTGCGTCATATGAAGAACTGATTGTATAACTGTCACTTATGAATTAATTTGTCTGGAAAAAGATTAAAACTTTGAACATGAATTGTAAAAGTGACTCAAAGTTTCTTAAACTTGCCTTAATTAACTCAATTATATGTCAAAACAACTAAAATGCATCCAAACAAAGTAAACAAAGTATTCTGAGCTAGTTTCCATTCTTGATTTAACACCATGTTTTTTACAGTGTAGCCAACCACCTGTGGCATGAACAGAACAATAGAGAGACATGAAAACAAATAAATATGCCTGGAGAGATTCCTCTGCTCCATCAAAACAAAAGGATTACGACTTTAAAGTTATGTGTTTTGTCTAGAAATAACTTTAAAGTCTCTGACATAAGGGATTGAATGTGGGATACATAACATAAAACAGAGGTCATCAGTCATACCATCAAATCCAGAGATCTTGATGCTGCAATTGCTCCAAATATATGTTTTAAAAAACTTGTTAAATATCTTTTTTTCTCTAGATTTGTGTTTGGCTGTCAACGTCACTATCACCCCTTCCCCTTTCACGGTGGCCGAGGAGGGTCAAAATATCACCCTCTCCTGTGTTGTATCCCAGCGACGCCGCAATGCTGCCCTGCCGGTGGTCAAATGGACTTTCCTGCCAGAGGGCAAAGACCGGCCAGAGGATGAACTCCTCATCGCCCGCGTCAACATGAGGAAGGCCCGCTTCTATGGCAACTACACAAAGAGCTTCCCATGGCCCAAACTGAAGCTGACGGTGGTGAAGCAGGGAAAGATCTTTGACCTGCTGATTTTGAATGTGTCTGAGGGGGATCGAGGGCTCTACATGTGCAGGGTGCAGGAGTTTAAAAAGCACCAGGACCGCTGGAAGGCCTCATCAAACTGCACTGCAGCCACTGAGCTCAGAGGTGAGGGCTGGATTTTATGTCTATTTAATCTTGTCTTTTTCTTATCACTGGAGGATTTGCCAAGTAAATCCTTAGTGAGCATCACTTATATACTGACATGCAGATAGGTTGTTAAAGAACACCTTCGTGGAGTTAAATAAAGCCTGGCAAGAAGCAACAGCTGCACCTTCTGAAATGAACAAACAGTGCTTTAAGAATCGTTCCATAATTTGTCTTTAGTTTGAAAATTGAAAAGTGACTCTCAACAGCTCGTAGTTAGCTTCTAGCCAAACAACAGAATGGTTAGCTTGGATTCCTTCATTCAAATTTTCATGTAAGAGAAAAATGTGGAATGTTTTAAAGAAACCCATTTTTCCACTGTCTATACACATGCTCTTTATGTTTCCAACATATACAATATTTTGCCAAATCCAGGATAGAGTGGTTTACAGCACTGAGAGAGCAGGAAATGCTCCAAACCAACGTCTACTCAAACCTAAACCTCCATGTACTGTTAATCAGTATGCAATGCAATCCCAAAGAGTTCGTAAAAAACGTCTTTTTGTGAGGGGCATTAACCAGCAAGATTACAATACATTTGAGTGATTGGTTCATTTAAATGTCATTGGATCTCTGTGGATTGCTACAGAACAGCTCATCATCCCGTCATGCAATCTAACTCTACCATTTTCAAGCACTTGTGCTAGGCTGGATTTAGTCGACAAAATAAAAGTTTTAGTTGGGCCAGATGTGATGGAAGAGATGATATACCATCTGAGATATGACTGTGCACCGTATCTTTTGGACATGGTGATTTCCAAACAATTTCACCATCAACCTATTGTGCTTCAGGACCTCAGGTCCTAAGTAGCATGGCCATGATTGTAGTCAAAAAATTTCATTTACAACTCTTCATTAACATTCTGGTTCATCATTTAAAAAACAGGTCATCCAATTCAAAGAAATATTTCTTTTTTAAATATGGGGAATTACAGAAATGGTCAGAACTAAAAGTGAAGTGAGGAAGCTTTGCATTCGGCTGCTCCACATCACTCTTGGTAAGAAAACCAGTAGCTGTGGCACAGTTTCTCATGGGATGACATCACTGCTTTTGATGGTGCAGGGCGGAGACTTGACAACTATTTCTGAAACCACAACAGAAGCCATGGCAAACGCTGTTTTGATAATAGTAAGACCACAAAAGAGTTGGATGCAGATGCCAGGTTTGTCTTCTGAGACCTTCCATGGTCAGCGACAGAAAACTGTGACTGTGAGTAATGAGCAGCTCCAAGCTGTGAACAAGTATAAAAAAAAAAAAAACAGATGCTCTGTTAACTGTGCTTCTCGTAGTATTTTAGACTTTAAAAATATGACTGGATCTTAAAGAGAGAAGAGGGGTGTAACAACTTTTTGTCCCTCCACATTTCTGTAATTCTGTCAAATGCCTCCAAGTATCAGTTTAAAGCAAATGGGGCAAATGGGTTCATTTTCAACAGTACACTGAATCTAACAGAAAAGGCATTTGTCCTGGGGGAGCAGTTCTGAGTCTACAGTAGTAGCATTTTCTTTGACCACGACTGCATGATGTAATTCATCTGGCTGAAGAGGCAGCAAAGTGGGTTCTCTGAGCAAAAAGCACTGTCCTGCTTTTGATTTGAGTAGGGGAAATGTCATTGGTTGAGAGAAAGTCTGAAGATAAAAGGATCCTCCATCGCTATAAGCTGTGGCTTTGACTGAGAAGATGATTTTGGAGGAAGATCAGAAGGCGAGTGTGAGGTTTCAGTGCTGCCGCTGGCACATGGGACGTTCACACAACGGAATGGATGACAAATCTTCTGGTACCAGATTCTACCCAGAAAGCCCTTCACTTTCATAAAACCACAAACACACTTTAGACGCTTTGTAATTTTTTCCTCCCAACTTGTCATTTGTGTCAGGTTTTCAATGCAATGCAATGCTCATGTTCACCAGCAGACTTGAGGAGATGGTTGAGTTTTGGTTTTTGTCTCAAGCTATGGAGCTGGCTGACTGTTCACAGTGCTTTGCTTTCCTCGGTTGCTGCTGCGCCTATCAAGCATTCTGCCCTTGCAAAGAATGAAATTTACAATAATAATACTGCGAATAAGAATAAGAAATTATGGTTCCTCAGTTTTTGATAGAGGTAAACAAGAGCAGCAGCTGAGATGAAGTATTCCATACTTCACACTTTTGTTTGTTGTTTTGAAAATTCTGTAGAAATACTCCACATTTCAAACTCCTAAGCACTAAGCATTGACCTGTCGTGCCTTTTTTTCAGGTGATAAATTATGATTGGACAAGCAGAATTCAGGGGAGGGGTTTAATAACAATCAATTACTTTGTCTTGTGTTTACATTTGTCAGTAAAGAAAGAAGAAAGAAAGAAAGAAAGAAAGAAAGAAAGAAAGAAAGAAAGAACTAAAAGACCCAAATACCAAGTATTTAGAGCAGCAAAAGGAGTTTGAGAGGCATTTATGCTGCTTCTAGAGTGCATTATCTCAAGAATTAATGCATCACAAAGTTTGACTCTTGCAACAATCTGAAGACAGTTCATCTTATTCAAGCTTGTTGCTCAAATACTGTCAGTGTTCAACAAGACTTGACATTGCTTGCCACATTTTCCATGGAGGCTTGCCTACAGGCTGTGACTTTCGAGGTGTCCAAGGCCAAGTCTGAGCCCGGGCAGACACGAAGTCCCTGC
Source organism: Acanthurus leucopareius (assembly GCA_029814765.1). NCBI lineage: Eukaryota > Metazoa > Chordata > Actinopteri > Acanthuriformes > Acanthuridae > Acanthurus > Acanthurus leucopareius. The sequence continues at coordinate 2,386,900 of JAQMCX010000034.1, forward strand.
CGGGAGCTGTTGACATTGGCCCTAACGTGGAGTTTCCCTCCCAAAAGTAGAGCAGACAGAGTCGAACGAGACTCAGCAGAAATGGAACAAGAGATAGTTGTGCTGAGGAAGGTGAAGTTCGAGTGTTTGTCTGCAGTGACAGCCGAGTGGGCAGCTGGCTCGTGTCTGGCTCTCAACCTATCTTGGTTCAGGATGTGGACAGCTATTTTTATCCAAGGAAGTGCCAGAATATTGTGGTTTCAGAGATATTATTTTAAAAATGCCTACAGTGACATTTTTGGATGGATACTGCAATTATGACATGAAGCAAAACATGTAGAAAATGAAAGGACATAATTTATTTTTAGTGTTCTATTTGCAGCCCTATTTTTCTGCTATTTATATCAAATTTGAGTGAAGGCTGTGGTTTTCTATTAGGACATGCTCACAATTTTTGTGACATATGATGACCTAAGTGTTTGTTAATTCCTTTGTTTTTCAATTAATTCAATACACAAACTGAGATTAGTTTAAGTTAGGTCTGAGTTTGTTAAGACAATTCGGAATTGGTCTCACAGAACTGGGCTTTCAAAAATGCTGCTCCACATTAAATTCTAATCCTGTAACATTTCTTTGATAAGTTGTAGAATGAAGGTGAAGTTGCCTATAGACACAAAAGTCTAAAAGATGTCTTCTACCAGCTTAGAATTGTACCTTCAGGAAGCTGGATGACTCGTAAAAGACAAATTTATAAAAAAAAGAGTTATGACTTAAAGTTCCTGGTGTGAGTTTGTCTCCAAAAGTACTAAAACCCCTAATGCAACAGAATAATACACCTTTTTTAGACTCTTTCTGATCGTGAATGCCCACATCTGACAAACTTCATGCCTTCAATTTTCCACACACTCATCACCATCAGAGTTATGAATCCCTCATAACAAAAACTTTGAAATACACTATCTAAGATCTAGGTTGGGTAATTTAAATGGACAGGCCAAAGCTCAACAACCCTAAAAAACTAAACTTTCAAAGCCCAGTGGACCTGCAGGCAGTGGTATTTCTTTCTAGTATCAACACCAACAGTTGACAGCTATGCTAAACATTAGCTGCACATCTGAAGGGTTAAAACCCCTCGGGGACCATTGCTCCTGGTCCCCACTTCACACGAGAAAGAACAGATGACTGAGACTTTATGTGCACAAGTGTGTGTTTTGTGACGTTCGACTGATGGAATTCCTGTGGTCGGATAACATTAGGTGACCAGGTGTTTCCACAATCCATCTCACACACAAAAGTCCCATTACTCCACTTACTACTGCTATAATAAACACAGTCAGAGAGGTCAGGGGGTTTGGTTGAAAAGCGGACGGCAGAGCACAGTGTGGACACAGCCTCCTCTTGGCATAAACAAACTGAAAGGTATTTCTATAACATATGTGGGTGAGGACATGACAAGTTAACTTGGTGTGGGTTTAAGTATGGTAAGATCAGGAACTTTAGGTATTCTATCAGCAGCAAAAGAATAAAAAACATCAGAAATATTGCAGTTCTGTGCAGTTTTTTAAATTAATATGGGCAACCTGTATGAATTAAAGGGCAACAAAACAAGCATGTCTTTTTTGCCATATTAGGAAGACAGCAAAAAACAGAGAGATGATCATTCTACTTCTCAAGAAATGACACAAAAGGAAGTGAGAAGGTGGATTATTCAAAGCTTTACTGAGACACAAAACATCACTGTGTACTTTCACTATAAACAAATTGAAAGGTATTCCTTTAACGCATGTGGGTGACGACATGTACATTGATGTGACACAGGTTTAAGAAAAGAAACTTTGGGTAACTTATTAGCAGCTACATGGGAACAATAAAAACCTGTAATATTATAGTTTCTATAAATCTAACTGGACAAGCAGTATGAATAAGAGGGCAACAAAATAGGGCTATGTTTAAAGCTATATTAGGAAGACAGTGTGCAAATAGAAAGATGCTCATTCAATGTATCAAGAAATGACAAAACAGGAAGTGAAAGGGTGGATTATTCAAAGCTTTACTGGGACACAAAACATCACTGTGTATTTTCATTCATCTCCAGCCTTTTATAATACAGTAAATTAGAGCAGAAGATCACAGAAGACACAGAAGATCATTATTCACTCCAGTATACATCTGTGTATTGATGTTTACAGTGTTAGATTTGTATGGGCACAAAGAGAGCCACAAATCTGTAATGTAGTCAGTAGATGAATGCAACTTTGTGGCTCTGATGAACAAAAAGTAGTTTGTTTGAATGTTTCCTCTGTTGTATGATGCAGTCTTCAGCCATTCAAAAGTCTATGTAAAAAGGAGATGTTTTAAAGATGAGGATAAAGGCTTGTTTTATGGCATACAGTACACCAGATCACCCGTTTCTGATTATTCCAACATGTACAGCTGCCGCAATGACACAGCTGCACAGAACCTGAGGCAAAAACACCACATAAACGTCATCCTGTAGATGTTATCAAGATTTATACTGTGATTAATTTACTGTGAAAAAAGGGTGGGTTTTGGATTTAAACATCCGCCTTTTTAAACAAGCAGAAAAAAATCTGTTTTAAATGATATTTTACCCAGAAACTGTGCAGCCGTCAGCAACACAGAGTTTTTTTTTACCATGCATCAGTGTATATGCTATAGCACTGATATGGTGCTTTTAAGATTTTCAAAAACAATAATGGTTATTTAGAAAAGAGTACATCAAAACATTAGTGTTATTTTAAAAAATATGTCTTTCAAACAAGCATCACATAAAACATAATAGCCAAAATAAACAATACTGTTACATGATAGGATTTCTTGTTCTAGATCCCTACTGTAAGCTAACACATAAAAGAAGCTGTGTTCCTGGCTGATTTTCAAGTTTGCCTTGGATAATCAAAATATTGGATTTGGTTTAAGAAGGAAACAAAAATGCTTATTACAGTAAATAGGTTTTGTAGCCCTTAAACCCCAGAAAGTTGATACAACCCTGCTAATGCTCAATCTTGCTAGCTAAGCTTGCTACCTTGTTCCCAGACACAGTATGAAAACTTTTTATGCTTAGTTAAACAAGCTGAGATGCCTTTTATAAAACATTTGGACATTTCTCTCTCCAGTGCTGATTAAAATATCCTTTCATTCATACTTTGTGTTAACTATGTTAACTTACATAGCTTATTTTGCTCTCTACCTTATATTGGTGGCGATTTTGGTGTTGGCAGTACAAGCATCAGCTTAAGAGGGAAAGTAAACCTAATACATTGTGTTCTCACTTTGACTTTCATGTAGGTTAGGCTTTGAATTAGCAAAGACCTGCAAACCTATTCATATTTTAAGTAAACATTTGGCACTAAATGTAGTAATCCACAGCTGAGACCTTTTTTTGTCTACCTTCCCTTTAAGAGTGATTAAGGGCAGTGTTTCCAAACAGCAGAATGTAGGTCACATATGGTCAGTGAAGGGTTAGTGGTTTCACAGATGGGGACCAAATTCAAAGGTATGTTCCCAACGGAGAGCAGTCTGAGGACTGTCGGGTCCATAAAAACCTTTCAGTCACAGTCTTAAAGAAAGTACAGACACAGGGTGAAAATGTCAATTACCTCGTTTTGGGGATCTGAGAAAAACCAATAACAGAGAGCAAATTAACAATAGCGAGGGATCTATATGGAAGTCCAAAAAAATGTCACTTCCTCTGTTGTTGATGTCACAAAGCAGTCGACTTAGGGTTGATGAAATAGGTCCACTGCTGTTAACTGCATTTCATTTTTAAAAACTAGCATTTCTCAATGTTTTGCATCATCATGGTAAAATACTTGTGTTGTTTTTGGTTTCCAACCCAGTAGTAACGTTAGTAGCTCTAACAAATAATATCCTACAGCAGAATGAGCATGATGCAGTATTGTGTAAAAAGTCTTTTCTGATTTGATCTTCATTTTCTCAGAACTGCATACTTTCCCCTAAACATCTCACAGCTCCATGTGATGATTGGCACTTTAACTCGTGCTCAGAGTGTTCCATCCAGCTTTGTGGCACTGGCTGTAAAATCTAATCAAAATGAAAGCTGTGACTGGGAGGTCTAACTCTCCAGCTGTAAGATGGAGGGGTCTTGTTACTAATTGGTTGCTTTACTTGATAGTTTTGGGTTTCAATATGCTAGTTTTTTTTTATATAAAAAATCATCTACAGTACTAATGCAGGATTAGTGCATGTGTATCTCCCTCAGTGCTTTGACTTGTCCAAAGCAAGCTAATGGCAAGTTGGTCAGTCAGCCAGTTTGTGGGAATGTCTCCAGCCGGCATGGCGAGCCTGCCTGTCGTCAGCTGCTGGTGGTTTGGGGTATTTCAAGATGCCCTGGTGGGTGTCACTTCACGAGCTTCCTACCACCAGCTCAGCAAGAGTACAGCAGTGTTAAGACTACTGTGGTCAGATGGGGTGGAGAAATGAGTGAGTGTGTGGGGCGAGATTTCAGGTTGAGTATAGGAAACATATTTTCTCTGTCTATTTGGACAAAAAAGCACATAGCTGGGATTCTCATTACACACATTAAGGCTGCTTTCGTAGACCTTTGAATCCCCATTGTGGCTCATATTCTGCTCATGTGTTTTGGGGTGTACCAGTTGTCTAATTTATGCTCTGAGACTATTTAAATCTCATGTATTTTTATTCTAATGTGCACTTTAAGGTTTTATCTGAGCCGTCTATTTGCTAAATTCTGCACATCAATTGTCCATGTAAGGCTTAGCAACTATAATTAGGCATGGCAAGTGATATTACATTTTTTTTCTAAAAATACTGTAATACTAGGGCTGATTGACTTTAACCTGAATGCAAAAACGATCCTGCTCTTTTATGCTTGTGACTTATACAGTGATCATTGACTGTGAGGATGCATTTTTGCTGTAAGCTTTCACTTATTTCTGTTCTGCACCAAAACAGCTGAGTTATCAAAATGTATGTTACCATGAAATGCATATTTAAGAGCTTTTGCAAGGTTATAATTTTATATCTGGCAGCTGTGAAATGTAAGAAATGGCAGTCATCAGGATTGCCAACTGAAAATGAGAGCCTTGTTTATGTCTTTCTCTCAGATGCAGCTATAGTTATAGTTCCATTAAGCCAAGGTCTCCTTGTTTGTCCAGAAGTGTGTATTTTTTTTGCTCCAGCAACCGCCATGCCAATTGAAGCGTATACAAGCCTTAGTAAATAGACCCATTATTTGGTTATGTTAGTCCAACTAAAAAAAAAAAGGGGAAATGGTTTGTTATGAAGGTAAAAGAGCAGAGGTGGCAAAAATACACACAGTCTGAACTTAAGTAAAAGTGCAGAGACTTGTATAAAAAGAAAAGTGGAAGCACTGATTCAGCTTCTTTGTTCAAACAGAAGTGAAAAAACACAAACTCTAGCATGTACACAAAGCAAAAAAATAGCCCTCTGAAAAGACTACCAGCCATTTCTGTGCAAGAGTGAATGAACCTCGTGTCATTTTGATTTTAATGTTAGAAACAGAACTCAAAGCAAAAATATTATTCTCTGTTGTCACTGAAGATGTTTGCTGGCTTACTTTCATCCATGTCTCTTGTTCTTCCTGTGCATTATGGACTTCACACTCATTAGATGCCTCTTTTGTGCAGTAGAGTTTCCCTCCCTCGTCTGTTTTATCTTGATAATTTTATGACATTCTCATCATGTGTCTCTAATGCATGATACACACTAAGGAGGTGTCCTTTTTACCTGTTTTTGTCCCATCCATTTATGTTAAAATTGGTCTTGATGTTGGTAAGGAAAACTGCAAAAATGCAAAATGAAAATAAATTGATTAAAAAATGCATTAAAACTTCAATAAAACAGCCTGTTTTAAAATCTAAATGATAGCAAGTATGGATATTTGTCTTTAAAAAGTAAGTGGTGAAAGTAAAAAGTCATCACAAACAAATAGTGGCCTTTAAACTAACCTCCAGATCACATGAAAACTCCTTCTGAGTACAGGAATTGTATTTGTGCTTCATCACTTCCTGCTGTCTCTGATATGCAGGGTAAGAGTCAGAACCAACTGCTGGATTGATTTTTGAGTTCATAACCTTTGTATCCACTTTCATCCAGTTAAGGTCAAGGTTGAAACAGTGATTCAGAGGCAGGATCAGGCAGGGTGGAGACCAACCTCGGCCTGCTCCTTGTCTTCCTACAATTAGCTTTATTTAAACTCTCAGCATGTAATCAGGCGGCAGGGAGGCACGGTGATGACCGTGGAATTCACATGGTTCTCTTCTCTTTCTCTCTCCATGTAGTGCACGTTTTACCGGCCACCAAGGCCAAAGAAAGCCTGTGGAGCTTGTTTGAAGGTAAGTGGTCATATTTGTGTTTGAGTGTGTGTGTGTGTGTGTTTGTGGTGGACTGGCTGTGTATCGTCCTTGGCAGTCAAAAATAGTCAAACCCAAAGAATATAGTACTGTGCTTTAAATAGCTCAGCAAAACATGTGCTTCTTTTTTGATTTCAGATTATATTGTAGAGTTGAGCAACAAGGCATGAGGTGATACACTGCTGTATTAATGTGTGTGTCTTTGTGTTTCAGATGTGTATCTGTGTGCAGTGCTGATCTGCTCAGTGGGGCTGCTGTGTATGTGCATGTTCACAGTGACGGTAACCTGCCAGTACATACAGAGGAAGCAGCGGTTAAAAGGTTAGCAGCAACATCAAAATAACTCTTCAATGACCTTTCACCTGGTTCTTTTGTCTCTGTTTTCCGTGTTTCCATGTTTATATTGTTTTCCATAATGTCTCCATACTTGATTTTACATTTTTGGATTTGTTGTGTGTCTGCAGACAATTACCACTTGGTCAAAAGCAGCCAGAATAGGTAAGATTTTTAAAAGACACAGCTCACTCAGAAAAACCAGAAAAAAAAACCTACAAGCATGCAAATTATCTCAACTGTGCTGAATCTCTGGAAATCTGATCCCAATTCAGCTCAGGAGAGACAGTAACCAGTGTGGTCAGTGTGTCTCCTGCTCTGCCGAAGAAGGAGAGGAGGTACAGGAAGAAAAGGAGCAGAGACTACCAAGAGGAGGTACCACCAGAGATACCTGCAAAAGGTAAACAGGAGTCACTGGGTGCATTCAGTTTTGTTCAAAAACACATTGAAAAAAAAAATAGACATTTTTAGATTTTTGTTTTTGTTTTGTTTTGATGCAAACTATCAAGCCACAAGTAAGCCACATCTTGTCAACAAATATGTGACTCACAGGAAGCACATTTACTGTACAGCATAAATAGGTGTGCGTGGGCAGTCCAAACAGTGCTTTAGTTTTGGTTCATTATATTCTGCTGGGCTTTCCAAACAGGAATATGTGCTGGCATGAGAGGCCAACATTTCCCCCTTTCACATATAAAGTCTTCAGTCATGGGGAAGTGTATGGAATGTTTCAGTTATTTCACTGAGAGCAAAAAACATGTTATTTTGAGTTTAGTACAGTCTGGTCATCCTGTTGTGGTAGAGCTTCCAAATCCCTAATTTTCCTCACAAGTCATGCTTAAAAATTTGAGTGGGAACTTTGTTGACAAGGAAATACTGCTGCTTGGGGGATTTGAAGGGTTTTAGGGCTGACATTGCTGATTGTTGCTGTTTTTGTGCAACTGATGTTACCTGGTAAAACCCTCATAGTTGTACTCTGAACCTCTCACTTTCTGACACTTAGTCAGTTCATCATGCCATCACTTTTAAATGGTGGGGATACCCCCTTAACAACTGTGTATGACCTGCCAGAGAGCGATTTTTACAAGTGGTTAACCTTGTGCAACAGTCACTGCTGTTGCAGTTTGGTCAGGTTAATGCAACCAAATTACTTGGTTGAGTATCAAGTTGTTGAACATTGGAGTTTCTTTTAATTTCACATGGAACCTGAACCCTGGTATCTCCTGGCTAAAGGTCCTGTGTTTGATCCACCACTCCACCATGACCTTCAACTCCTCTTTGGAGCTGGGACTTTGTCACTCCTCATGCTATGTCAGGTTGAGAGGTTGCTATGATTGCCTTTATTGCCACAGACAGAGACTATAAGATATATTGTGCATCTAGCATCAGAGATGATAGAGGGGAACATACTGCGTCACAATCTGAAGCATAGTGTCACTGACCAAGCTGCTGTAGCTACTGTCAGAGCAGCATAATTTTTTTATGGCCACCTGGGAGCTGTGAAACAACCCTCATTATTAACATCATGGCACTGTATAAAGAAATTTTTGCTGTTAGCAAACAATTATCTGATTAAACACCATTTCCATAGCCATACTGGCACCAATTAACACTATAAGCTAGACAATTAGCACTTGTATTGTGTTTGCTTAACGAGCAAAAAATCTGCATGAAAGTGTCAATTTGCAGTTTTACAAATGGCTGTGTGATATACTATCCTGACTGTTGCCAGAAAACTATCAGATAATTGAGAGAATTCAACCCATTTAATGGTTTAACAAGTTGGTTTTTTTTTATTATTAATGTTGACTAGAGCCAGGCTAGCTGTTTTTTCACAGTTTCCAATCCTCATGCTAAGCTAAGCTAGACAGAGGATAGATTTAGCCTCATACTGCACGGAGATCAGATTGGTATCAGTCATTAACTTGCAGGAATTAAGTGACAAAAGTTTTTTTTCCCAAAATGTCTAGCTATTTCTTTCTAAGTGTTTGCCATTAAAACAAAACATTAAGCTAAGATTCCTCTCTGTCCTTGCAGCTCCCATTGGAGACAAAACACGGAAACCCAAACTTTTAAAACCACAACCAAGGAAACTTATGTTGGTGAGTAACCACATGACTTTTATACATTGCTAAAGTATCAGAAATCTGCCTTCTAATCGTTTTTATCCGTGTAATATTTAAGTATAATTTAAGTGTGATGAATAATTCTAAAGAAATATTTTCTTCCAGTACAAAGGCATGAACATCTTTTGCCTACAACTTCACTTACAAAGCAAAGCATTCTTAGTGATAGCCTGGAGCTGTTATTGTGCCAAATACAATAGAAACCAACCAAGATGTGACAGGAATGTCTGCAAGCAAAATTACCCTGCAATGTCATAAAGTGTGCCACATAACCCAAGTATAATTTTGTAATTGTCACTGGAATGAAGTGTCTCTATGGCCACTTGCAATTTTAATGGCTCAAAATGCTGCAACTTGAACCCATGAATCCTGCAAGGTAACGTCTGCAAACAGCCTGCTCTCATTTACTCAACCAAGGCTGTAAAGCAGAGGGAAACCAAGGAGATGTGAGAGGAAAACATCTCACTTTTAGAAGTTTTCCTCTCTCTGCATAAATTGCATGCTAAACTGTTGTTCAGGATTAAGCTTTTACTGTTTAGAAGATGTCTTGACTGTTCAGATTAATGATGGAGCTTGACATAAAAACCTCTCCCAAACTCCCTGCTCATTTTCTAACCACTGATACCCTTCCTCTCCCTCTCTGTCTCCCTCTCCTCTATCATTATTTCCCTCCACCTTTTTCTTCTCCGTCTCCACATTTCCAGCCGAGGATAGTGGAGGAGAATCTGACCTACGCAGAGCTGGATCTGGTGAAACCAATTCCAGAAACCAAGGCATCATGTAGCGGCACTGTGTATGCTCAGATACTGTTTGGGGAGCAACAGCTATGAGAGAAACATGCATACCACTAGTAACTGTGTCTTATGTAAAATCTATTGTCTATTTATAGTGTATTATTTTGTACTCAAATGGTTTGTGAAGGGCAAATGTGTTTTGTATATACAATTTTATATATTCTTTGATGTAACTGTCTTTTATGAGACCAAAAGGAAATGTGTACTGGAGTATACGCGATATTTTTTTCTTTTGCGCCAGTGTTTGAACTCTGTAGCTTGGACTTGGAACACAATAGAAGACTATGATGCTGATTTCGACCCGATTTGTCCATTATGGCAATCAGAGGGGAGATTGGGTGTTTGAACTTACAGGCTCATCTGCCTGTTCATTGTAAACAGGTTTCATTTGACATTCCCAATTTGGTGCCAGCAGATGAACTACATGTGGTGTTGGTTTTCACAGCCACTGAGAGTCAAATTTACTGTGGGTGAGGTGAGGTCAAAGAGGTAAAGTTACCACCAGTTTGATGTCTGTATGCCAAGTTAAATCTAAAGACATGAGGTTATTAGCTTAGCTTATTTTACCATAAAGAATGAAAGCCGAGGCAATCTGTTAGCCTGACTTTAGCTAGCTAGCTAGCTGGCTAACGTGGAGAAGTTACATCTTGTTGGCTTAACTGATTCTTGACAAACGTCTCTGGTGACAAATGTGTTGTTGATTTTATTTCAGTTTCATAAAATAAACAAGATATGATGTGTTAATCAGCTAGTTTTGGAGAGGCCGGTTTCAAACTGGAGAAAAACAGTTGTTTTTCCTGTCTTTCCTAAGCTAAGCTAATTGCCTCTTGGCTCTAGCTTCAAACTTGTGCAGAGCTTAGAGAAGTATCAAATGTTTTCTACGATGTTTCCCAAAATATCACAATATTCATATAAATACATAAATACTCTGGATGATGACATTCTAATAATTTGAAATACCTCAAACCTCATGTGCAAAAAACAAAATATAATGCCATATTTTATCGGTTACTGAGAGATCCAATGTCTTTTGACATATCATAAGTCAGCCAGTTGGACTCACACAGTGAACTGTGGGAAACCCATTGTGGAGTCAGGAGATTTATGAAGAAGAGGCAAAGTTAATTAAAGACATCCATTGTTGCTGGATATGAATTGGTGCAGTTTCAAATGTGATTTTACCTCGAGTGTGGTCACAGCATTATCTGCCTCACCACATCTGTGTTCAGTTGTTTTCTGTGTTAGACTGCAGTTTATAAAGACCACAACTCCAGGGCTGATATTAAAACAGTGATGAGTTTCTCTACCCCCACCCCACAGGCAAATATATGAGACCACGCAAAACCCTTTTATCTGGTGCCAACAACAGACTGTTAGCGACACACATAATAAAAAAGTTACATGCAGGCCAAGCATCCCTCTAGGAAATACACAAGGTACATACTATAAATCCATACAGCTGCAAACAACATTGACAACTGATATACAAATGGAGACAAGCAAAGATGGTGTTTGGACTGTTTTATGTTAATGTGAGTTGTGGTTTACTTCAAATCTTTAGGGGATTTTGTTGTTTGAGATGAGACATGAGCCAGAAGCCATATCAGCTGTAACTCTGCATACCTTTCCTTGTTTTTTCCCTTTTCCTGAATCTGAGCGTGAAAGTGCTTAGGTCTCCTCTTCTATTTAATGATCCGCTGGATTCAGGCATGGAAAAGCAAAGAAGCATCTTTTTTTTTATAGTGAACTTGAAACCCAGACACAAAGGCAGCAGATCCTTCCATTTCCCAAAGACTTCCACGGTCTTATGTGCAGTTGTCTATGAAGATGTTGCAAGAAATACTTCTTTTACTTAACTACCAGTACAACAAAGCTAAAGTACCTTATTACACACGTCCTGCATTACAGATCCCACATAAATAAAAGTACAAAAGTAATATCAGCCCAGTGTAGTTTAAATTTCAAAGAAAACATACTCGCTTGACCAGAAAAAAACGAGTGACTGTGGGTGTTATGATTATTGTGTCACAAGTATTTTACTGTTTAATTAGTTTGGCGTATTGGTTTAGTAGTTTCCAGCCGAGACGTCTGGTCCCTCCGAAGAGTCGCCAGATGAAGCCGGTCTATAAGAAAAGCAGAGCAGGCACAGGTCTCGCTGCAAAGCATCCTAGATTGGCAAATTCAGTGGATTATGTCAGTCTTTTCCTTTTTCTGAGAAACTGCGTAGCAACAATAGTTAGACAGCTAACAGCTATTATACAATTTCAGTTACTTGGAAAGAGCCCATTTTCCCTAAGAGAGGTCAGAAGTTGTTCATGTCTGTTAGAAGCAGTAAAAAAAAAAAAAGTTAAATTGTACAGTCACCACAAATCTATAAGCTATAATTTCATGGTAAACTAGTGGCTGTGGATTTTGTCATTTTCTGTTCCCTTGCCTATACATTACATTCAAATTCAATTTAAACCACTGTCAACCTCCATTTGTCAACATTCCATCTTTCCATTGTTGTTCTCTAATGTATATTTCAGTTGCACAGTGTGTGTTATCCGTACATGAACTCACTGAAAGTGACCTTTCAGTGGCAGGCAGAAGTGCCTTTAAAATGCCCTTAAACTGTGAAATGTGAAGTTTGTTCCAGACCACACTGTCCTTAATGAGAGTCCACTAACTAGAAACATGTGTGTGAATTGTGCCTCTCTGTACTCTTTCTCTCTCTCTCTCTCTCTTTTCTCTCTCTTTCCTCTCTCTTTGCCCTCCTCTGACCTCTGCATTCATCAACATTTATGCATGTCTGCTGATGTTTATTCTGTTCATTTTCATCTGTACACTGTGTATCAATAAGTGAAATAAATATAAAAGTAGATGTGAGTGATGTTTTTAGCCATGCAACAAATTCTTCCCATTTTTGGATGGCGATGCTATCTGTCTGTTCACTGTTTTGGTTCAGTCTGAATATCTCCACAACAGTTTCATTGGACTGCCATGATATTTTATAGAGAATTTTCTGACTGCTAAAGGATGAAGCCCTCTCTGCTGATACCTTATTTCTCCTCCAACAAGTAGGTCAGTATTTGTCACTTGTCACATAAAATAACTTAAGTTCTCCTGTTAAAATTGGAAGAAAATATTTTCCAAACATACCAGGACGATGAATCTTACAGGCATTGATGGTCTTCTGGCTTTTTTATTGTTCCCTCAGAGTTGATATATTTAACTATAGTCTTCATCTAGAGACATGAACAGGTCAATTTTTTAACTTTGCCAAAACTTGGCAAACCTGCAAACCTGAAGAAATTACCTCCAGCATCAGTTGTAATTAGTATTTGGTGAAAATCAGCCAATGTTTGCACACAAACTTACTAAATCAAGATGTTAAACATTGTAGACTTTATACATGCTATTAATATACATGTTAACATCGTCACTTTAAGCATGCGTAGCTTCTTTGAAGTATATATAGCTGACCCACATTAACTGAATTTGCTGCATCACATATGCGAAGCACTGAAGCAGGTTTGCATATTTAACCAGCTAGAGATGTGAAAGTGATTTACCTCGATAAATGTGAGACAAATATGGGACTATGTAAAAGATGTTTTGATTTAAATTTATGATATTCTCTCAGGCACATGTCATCTGGCTTTGTTTAAAATTTTAATGACACAAAGCTTAATCTCTTCATCCCTTGTAGGTTTAGAAAGCAGCAAGTTAGTCGAAGAAGAGTCATGTATTAATGTTGTTTTTAAGATTATATGGTTTGTGTGCTGCTTGTATAGTTTCCCATTAAATCCATGAAAGATATATGTCCCTAGAGCAACCACTAAAAATATTTTGACTCCTCTAATAGATTGGATGACAGCATGCCCTGAACTCTGCTGTAAGAGATCCAACTCAACTCTGATCCTCAGGCTGCCACATGCTGTTAATATGAATTCAATGTTAGTCATAAGCAATATCTATGCTGTAATCAAACCTCACACTCCCTTGCTCCCGTTGTATTTCACCTCCAAGCTGACATTAGGAGGAGACATGAGAGGGGTGCAGCCGTTAGATGGGTGTCAGCTGCTCCTGTGGTGGTGGTGGAGGCGCTGTAATGAGAGAGGGGGAGATTTAAATGTTAGGTCTAGTTTACTCGCAACCTCCGATTTATTTTCGAAAGGAAAAGAGAGCGGAAACTCACTGTGTGCGTGGGACAAAAGGAACCCCAGAGGTCTTATAAAAATGTCTCACCCACAAAGAAAACACATGAAGTTGACACAAAGGCACAGGTCAGTGAATGACTGAGTTTAAGTGAGTTAATAGCAATAAAATGTGATCAGTAGGGTAAATATGGGTTAATTTGTTTAAGTGGGCGGGATTGTTGAAAAGGAAAAGGAGGGAAGAATGCAGAGGAAAGGATAGATTTAGGAGAGAGATGCTAAAAAATTTCCCATTTTAATATGAAAAGGGTAAAGTTGAAGGTGTGGGACAGAGGGATGCTGGTTTCCTGTGTGAGCTCAAAACAGCAGACGCTCCCTTCAAAAGAAACAGCTGACGTCACCAGTAAAACAGTCAAGCGAAACCTATTGTTAAAGCCGAATCCTTCGCGTGTGTCTGTGCTCCTTCTGTCTCATGCATGCCATCATTTCAGTCCATAGAAGTACAATGCATAGTAAACACAGTCTATAACCAACATTTCCTCTGTGGTTACAGTAATGCATAACTACACTGGCCTGGAGGCAAAAAAGAGCTTGTAATGAAAGACCTCAGCGAGAGGAAATCGCAGGAAGTAACCTCGGAATAAGATTAAGACTCAGGACTGGATGTCCTGCAAGCAACTTGGATCAAATATCAAGTGTCGAACAGTCGGTACATTTTGGAAAAATGACCTTTTCCCCCTTGATTCCTTCTTTAAGTATACAGCGAGTCATGTCCACGCAAACCATACAGTTAGTCTTCAACCAGGCCCACTTGGACTTTGCCCATGAGCCTCTGAATCCAGTGGGTTTCTGGCTGTTTCGTTTTCAAAGAAAACACAATGGAACACACAGACAGAGCGTAAGAGTGTCTGTAAGGTCTGCTGAGTTGAGTTAGTTTAGTCATAAATTTCAGAGAACTTGAGGAGGATCAGGAAAGAGAATCCAGGGAAAATTCCAGGGGCCAGTTATGGAAGAAGCTTTCTCCTTAAGAATTACACTTGAGGCCTTATTTCTCCTTAGTTGAGAAACTTACTCAAAGGAGTTGCACAGAATTGATTAAAAGGTTGCCTTAGTCAAGAAATAACATCAAAGCATTTATTGTATAGTGGTAAAATCTTACAGTTTTCATGGAGACCGTTTGCTTTCTTGCGTTGTCCCTTTTGTCATCTCACTAAATGTACCTATGGTGAAATATACAGCATGGCAGAGAAAGAGAAGAGAACCAAACTGTTTTTAGAAGAGACAAAGATTATAGCTCTGGAGGATTACATTAAAGGAAAGCACATATTAAATCCATTATCCATTGGGTTCTCTAGGTCATGGGACAATCTTCTGGGGATGTATTCATTTTCTACATTTATGTTGTAGTTTAAATACAATCAGAGTTACCTAGTGTTTTTTCTCCTTATTTTAGTTGCTTAGATTTTTCGTGCAATGGTGACTTTAAGGGATTCCCTCATTATAGTCCAAGATAAGGGGAAAACCTTGTACACTTGAGTGAAAATATCAGGGAATCCCTAAAGGAAAGGTTAACCCAACTGAAATTTCACCCATTTCCTACTCATTATTATGTCGACTGAGGCTCATGTGGTGTCATCATAGTACCCAGAAGAATCTTCCATCCAATTTGACTTAAAACAGCAACATTATCACCATGTTTTTAGCTACAATATCCACTGTAGCCTCCTAGGAGCCACATTTATGTTAGCATCCTTAGCATGGTTTCACATCAAATTTGACAGTTGATTTTTCTAGACACTTGGATGACACCATGAGAGCAATATGGCATTTTATTTTTTTCTTCTGTTGAGTTTTTAATTTGAGTCTGTGGTCACCTGAGGCTTTTATTGTATCGGCATGGCATGGAATTGTTTCCCTCGGTGAAACTCCAGAAGGGCTATGTGGATTAGAAAATGTCACCAGAGCCTCCATCGACATATTGGTGAGTGGAAATTGTGTGAAATTTCAATTTTGGGTGAGCTACCCCTTTAAGGAAAAGTGTTTTTGTGTAATTGTTTTTATATGAAGGTAACCTTAACTCAGACTTGAAGAAAAATATTAACTTAAGGAGTTTTGTATGGGAACATAATTTTTTTAGGGTTGGCGATCAGCCCGAAGTCTCCAGCTCATTCTCACACTGGATGGTGGTGGATGACGGTTCCTGCTCTCATTGTTTTAAATTTAACAGCTTTTTCACATTAGTCTCACACTTAGATTTGTTTAACAGACACACACTAATTTATTAGCTTGCAGCAAAGGCCATTGTCACTTCTCAGTGCTATGATCGACTCTGCTGTTGTATGAAACTGCAGACCAAGCAGAACTAATGAGAAACAGCTTGTCTCAGGCTCACCGACTGGTTTCCTCTCACCCCCTTTGGGTTACTAAGATGATGACATCATGCTTTTCTGCCTTTTATGATTATTAACAGTCTGTGAGATCAATAATGTGAGAGCAAAGTTGTAAATGATGAAGCTGATGTAGTCTGAATGAGGTTTCCATGGGACGATGGAGTTGGAACCTTTTGTTTTCTTTTTATAAAGATGTTAATTAGCATCGTCAGCTCGTGTTGTACTTTCTTATAGCTGTTCTGATTTCACAATAAAAACTATAAGTTCCCCTCAGCTTTACGGATCTTTTTAGCATCTGGAGATGTATTGTTTTAGTTCTACAGGCACAACTTTCCTGTTAGATCATTTTCAGTCACAGCAGCTGTTCTCGGTAAAAAGCTGATCTCATAACACCTGCCCAGCACCAAGCAGCAGATACTTAATGCAAACAACTAGCTGGTGAACAAAGCAGATCATTAAGCTACTGAAGACTTGGATATTTATTTCAGGAATTGGCAAAACTAAATTTAAAGGGAAAGGTAAAATCATACTCAGTTTTATCAGAACAGACATGTTTAGATCCATCTCACACAGTGCGACATGCAATGAATGTACACAATAGCAATAGTTATGTATGTATAGTAAAACTTAGCGATAGGTCATGTTGGTTTGAGTTCTACATTTTCAGTGTCATGACCATGACTCAAAGATTTATCATGACCATGAATAAGAACTGATTTTACATAATTAAAGGAAACATGTCTTATGTGCTATGTAATACTGTAGTAATGTAATTATATGTAATAGTTTGCGGATGGTTGTAGTAACGCCCTACATATACCCTGAATGTGATGCTTTTGTCTATTGCTACTTTTCATCCCTTCACTTTATATTCAATTCACATGCTTTACTTATATCAGGATTTATTTGCTAAGTCTGCTTTGATTGAACTTATTTTCTATTAAACTCATCTTTTTCTCAGTCAAGCTTAAAATTTTTGCAATATTTTGAGTGTCTCTGCTCAGGTTTTTTAATGCTTAAATTGAAATTTCCTTAAAATACAGATGGAAATTCACCTCACCTAGAACAGCAACTGTTTTCTTGTATGATTTCAAAAACAACAATGATGGAGAGAAGACTCAACTTTTTAATTTCTGCAATCATAAAGTATAATGGGGTTAGACTGAAACTGAAAAGCATTATCTAATGAAATGGGAACAGATACACAGTAAGTCTGCAACAACAGCTGCAATGGATGCAAGTGTTTGTTTATTTGCAGAAATGTGTTGGTGTACAAACAGTTTAATTAATGAATTTCCTCTGGCAAGTTGATGGAAACCACATAAAAACAATCATAATGACTGATCACTCTATGTCTTATAATTTAGGCTCTGAAACAGTCAAAACATTTCTGCACACTGAGAGTCAACAGACTAATCACTACTTCCATCACATGCAAACAAGTACCACACGAATGACTGACCCACCCACCCAAAAAAACACTTTCTCGATAAGCCGTGTGAATATTTCGTGGCATTCGTCCATGTCAAGCTTTGGCCAATGAAATGTGGACAAAACATCTACAAAAAGGAAAGGAGCTCTTTGAACTTTCAGCCCTGAAGCAAAGACAACACAACAGTCCCATAGTTAGAGGAAAGGAAAGCCACATCCATGCAGAGCTTAGATAAACACATGAGTGCCTCTGCCCCCGCGGTGCCAGCTTTCCTAAACATGTCCAACAAGCTATCACTCATCTCCGCACAAAAGCTGCTTTACTCTTGTTTTGTATATGAAGGCCTGAACAATAGTTCATAAAGAAGACAAAGTATGTAGACGTGAGCTAAATGGACAGCGTCGCAAAGTCTCTGTGACAAATTCTTGGGCCGTCACTCAGCATCAGAGGTTCTTTACATGTGTTTCATGAGTGGTTAGAGTCCCATCTTTCTGTCATCATTTATGTGTTTCTTTTCTAACTGTCTCTATTCTGTGAAGGTTGACTTAACTTGAAATACACAGTCTTTGTCACACAGTTTACATACAGCTGTTGCTTATGTTCACATCTGTGAGCTGTCTGCTGTTTTTCAGCTGTTGATCACTGGCTATCACACAATGTCACAGAAGTTATGGCTCCAAAATGACTTTCCTTTGCAGTTTTTGTTTCCCTCTGCTCATCAAAAAACTGTCCCAGCAAAGCAGATTTAAAAGGGAAGTGAGAGTATGACACCGTAAGAAAACTGAGAAGTGTTCAGTGACAACCAACCATCACGTATTCCATGTGATGCTTGAAAATATTTTTGTTATGATGCGGTTTATGACAAAACATCGAGTTTCCTATGGATCATTTATTAATTCCTAGATCAAATGTTTTCTTAGGTTGTTGCAGTTCATTACTAATAGCAAATGAACCAAAAAAAAGTAGCATGAACACAAGAATATAAAGTTATTACAAAGCAATGGTAATCATATCTGAATAAAGCATCTCCAGTCTTTAAATAGATGTGCCGTGTTTAGTGTTTTACCACAACAATGACCAGCTGGTCCCAAAAAATAAAATGTTCCTAGTCTGTGTTTTTGCAAACCACCAATACCAAAAATTTGCATGTCTTATGTCACATATGAATGTTTCAACGGTTCATAACAGCCCAACACAGTTCTGATTGATTGTCGGCCTTTATGAGCTGAGTTTCCTCACCACAGAGTTGGAGGGGATGATGGTGGCGCGACACTTCGGTCAGACAGCTGCCAGAAACAGACCAGGGTTTGAAACATCGATGTCAACATTTTCAGAAAGATGATTTTGGCGACAGAAAATTTTACTGCTGTTTTGTGGCGACTGAAGCTGTGTGATTTTAAGCCGGAGATAATGAAGGAATTTCCAACAGAGTTTCCTTTTAGTTTTCAACCAATTCTCTGGGGACACTAAGTATTAATGCACTTTATCTTTATAATCAATTAATAACAAACAATGATATTTTAAACAAACAAAATCTTATATCCAGCTGAAGTGGGCTATTAAAATGCTGTCAAGCAGCTGTGTTAGAAGACAGGAAGGAAGGAAATAGGGAGGTGAAAGACAGGAAATCCTTGTTGATGAGTAACTAAGTAAAATATAAAAGGATGATGATGTACACGACATCAGCTGTGACGGCTTTTGTTTTGTTGATTTCTGTATCTCTTTGATTATCTGCTGATTACGTAGTTAAAGTGCAGAAGTACAGGAAAACACAAAATAACTCACATCCTGTTTATTCCAATCTTAATACAAGAAAATGTTGTCATCTACAGTACACTTTCAGGACATTTTCCATTGCCGGTTGTTTTAATTATGTCCATCTATATTAGAGCAGACACCTAATATATCACGTAAAGAAAAGCAGAAAAAATTTGACAGTTTAAATTAGTGATATGCCAGGGTATGGTCTCTGCTCTGATGTCATTTTAAAATTCCCTCTTATTTTAAAGAAGTTTTGCATCACTCTGTGATGCCTGATGAATTTAATGCATTCATGTTGTAAACAGGGACTATGAGAACCAGCAGTGATATGAGCATTTTTCAGCCTCTCTGATAAAATCAACAATCAACCAAACAGCATTTATTCTTTTGACAGATTAAATCTTGATAGTGAAAAATTAGACAAGAATCAAACTGTCTGATATAAAAAAACACAAAAAGTTTCTTTAAAACACACTGTTGATCCAACATCCACACCAATCAGCTCCAGGATCAGGGGAGAGCCATGTGTTTCCCATCATGCCTGAAGTTTTGCAGTCAGTGGAGCAGCTGTGGCGCCTGACTTGATTCGGCACAGGCCTGGTTCATCTTGAGCAAATCTAAAGCATAGACAGTCAATTAAATAGTAGACACAGGCACCATAATGTCAGCCATTTGTTGGCTACTGTTTAAAAGGCCTGACTTTGGCATTATGGTCATGGCCATCTTGGTTTCTTGGAGCAAAAAATGACCATTTTTGGACTGGAGGGTGGAGCTTAGAGAGTTGGAGATACGCACTGCTGCCTCACAGACAGCTAGAGGCTGCCACACCCTTAATTATCCATAATTTTAAGCTTTTTTGCAGTTTAAGGAAGTGAGTAATATAAAACTTCACTCCCCATATAGTTGTCATGAATGGAGATTAGCCAGAGAGACCAAATCCGCTTTTTGTAGCAGGCCGAAAACATGTTTATTTCTGCTGTTAAGTTTAGCATTTTAATACAAGACTCAATAACTCGTTTTTGGAGCCAACCTCAAGTGGCCATTCAAGAAACTGCAGTTTTTGGCACATCCATGTTGGCCTTATTTCAACCCGAGAGGTTGTAGCTATGCAGCCATGTTGGGGCTCTGAACTTGGACAACAGTGAATACCTGATTTTGTTTCTATCTAATCCATTTCTTCAGATTTCGCAAATGTTTGTGATTTTTATGTTTGCAGTGACTTCAAGAACTGACTGTGTCCAGAGTTCACAGTTTTAGCTTGTGAGCTACAATTGTGACCTCTGGTTAACTAGCTTAGCTTATTAGCTGCAATAGACAACCCTAGCTAACATTTTATTTATTGTTAAGCTTGTCAGCTGCAGAGGCTTGCTATAGCTAAACCTAGCTTGTGAGTTTTACAGATACAGATTGTAGTAAACTATTACCATAAACAAACATAAAACAATTTAAAACAAAAATAACTGTCTCTTTTTTCCTTTATTGCTTTTCCTTTCTCTCTCTGCTTCTCTCACACTTACAAATGTTTAGAAGTAGATGCTCACACATACACACATACACACACACATACTGCTAACATTTCCAATCATTAGAAGTAATCTGAACTGCTGTGTGTGCCACCTCACTCAATTAGGTCAGCGCCATTTCCTCCGGTGTGACCTGCATATCTCCTGACCTGCATTTCACACTGCTCAGGGAAATGACTCAGGCCCAGAGACCAAATTATACCATGGCCTAGTGTTTCAGGAGAGTTACAAATAAAGAAATAAAGTATAAAAAACAACAAAAACCAAATGTGCAGATCTAGGTGGAAGACATGGACATCAAGAAATAGTTGAAGTGTTGTTGAAAAAGTGTTAAACTACTTATCTATAGTTTAACCTTATGAAAAATGGCATCTCTTAGGTAATATTTCTGCCTCTAATATGCCCTGGCTGCTTTTGCTCTGACAGGCCCAGTGAAATCAAACCTCTAAGCAGATTATTAGTCCCTCTGCAGGATTATTATGTTTATTGCTATAAATCAATGATACCTCCTCATTTATTTGGTTCCATATGTGACCTGATTTTATTTTGGCAGTGCATGCTGCTGCCCTAAAAATATAACCAGATTGGAGTAATTAGTTAGCCTCAAATTCTGATTATGGGTCATGTGGTCAGGATTCTCAATTAATCGTGTACTGTACATATAATGGGATGACTAAGCAAATTTAGTGCTTTGTGGAGGTTTATTGGCATCAGCACTAGCAATGCTATTCTGTAGCTCAACTGTAAAACATAACTAAGATAGCTGACCTGGTTTAACACAGTGGGCTCCATGTGTTTGCACAACATGAGATAAAAGGCCTGTTATATGCTAAGTTTTCTTCTCACATCTGTAACCATGAGCTCTTTGGGCTTTTCTGACTGTGACATGTCCAAATGTCTTCCATTAAAAAGGTCTATTGCAGCATTTAAATTAATAAGGTAATGATTTTTTTCATTATGTATTTCAGTTTTCATAACCTTTTCTTTATGGAAATAATCTAACCTGATAAGAACTTCTTTTAGTTCATTTTTGAGAAGTCTGTGTCTGTTTATCTTAAAATCTCGTACCTGATACCACTTCCTGGTAAGCTGGGTAAGTCAAAGGCGTCAGTGTAAAAGCATCACCCGAAATAGATCTTATCAAACCATGACCAGGGCGTGATTGTACTACTTTTTGCACTGCTTTTTCACTTTTCAAAGTAAACAACAGTAAGACATCTGATTACAGAGGTCTGTCACTTTTCAGCATCTCACAGATGTCTGTGAGATGTGATCTATGCTGGTTTAGAGTGGATTGTCATGAGACTTTGATTTGTACAAAAGCAGCACCACCCATTGGTAGAAAGAAGGTACTGCGTGAACTTAAAGTGTATCATATGAAATACATTGGGTTTAATTTAGACAGGTCACAGCTGAGTAATGTCTGAATGTCTGAGGTGCAATTACAGTATGGATGTGTGTGTTTGTGTGTGTGTGTGTGTGTGTGTGTGTGTGTGTGTGTGTGTGTGTGTGGTTTTACTTTGACTACTTTTGAACAATGTTGGATTTTTCCCTTTCCAGTCAAGTTCATCTAAATTTTAAAATCCAACATGTTATCAAATAATCACACACTTACATTCATGTGTAATTTTTTTTAAAAAACGGAATAACCAAAGAAACAGTAACTGTGATCTTTCAGAATTTTCTCGAGCAGAACAAAGAGTCCTGCTTTAGCAGCTCACAGTCAAAAAGCCTGCTGGGAGCAAATAGCAGTTGCCTGGGAACAAAAGAAAACAAGTCTCACTGCTGGTCCAGTGAGGAGCTGAGAACTGTCTGACAGGCAGCCACTGCACTGCATGTCTGCTCTTTATTTGTCATATTATAACAACTGGTTTTAGTTTATATTGCTCATTAGTAGTGTCTTGATGTAGAGAAAAACTGGACAAAAAAATTACCCAAGTTACACTCAAACTGCATGTATCTGGAGTGTTATTCCCTTTATCTCTTTCCTTTTCAGTGTGTTGGAGTTGACCAACACACTTGGAAGTGCTCAAGGAAGTGGACTCAATAATGCTGGTAAGAGATTAAGGATTCTTGATCACAAAATTCTTTGATAAAGAGTGTTTGAAGTGTTTGAAACACCCAGCAACTTACTTTATACTTAAGCACTTTCTTTTCTCTTTATTTTGTTTTGATGCAGTAGGATCACAATGTTATTCAAAGCCAGTCAATTCTCTATCTCTCTCTTTGAATTACCACAGTATTATGCACTAATATGAAGTGTAAATACTCTAAAGTAACTTGCTGTCATGGAACAATGGGTGTTAATGTTACAGATATTTAATCTAAGGTCAGACATAAACCTGAACTCTTGTCTACTGTTTCAGATGGCTGGACTGTGTTTGGTAACATAACACTGCAGGGCGGCTCAAGTCTCAGCTCTTCTGTCACAACGCGTTGCTGAATAAAGTTAACTACAGAGCCCGTCACTGTCCTGTGTCCCTGCTGCAGAATGGCGAAGAAAAGCAGAAAGTCTAAAAGTAATACAATCACCCTGAAAATGGCTCAGAACTGCGTGGAGTTGACTGTGGAGGGTAAACGTTGTCTGAATCTCAGTTTCAAGGAGATCGACACAGTGCCCAAGTGCCTCCAGAAGGTGTGTGACATAGACGAAGTGAACCTGAGCAGGAACATGATCAAGAAGGTCCCGGATTTTATTGATCATTTTACCAGCGTTCGTGTTTTGGATCTGCACAGCAACTATGTGAGTATGACATAAAACTGAGGAAGGATGCTTTAAAAAAACATTTCTGCTTCATTTTTCTGTACACTTTTTTTTTTTTTTTTTTTTTTAAATTGAACTCTGGAAGAGCTTTGGCTGATGTAAGAAAAATAACACGTACCTACATTATTTTAAGAGATGTCAGTTAAATATATACATTATTTGTTAGAGCCTACTGCTGTATTTCATGGTCTCTGTCAGATGTACTTCAAAGTCTTCATTACAACTAATATATTTACTCTATATGTAAAGAGTGACGCACAGTATTGCTGCACACACAAACAAACTCATGCTATATATATCTCTCCATACAAAGTGTATTTTGTCTCTCTCTTTGTTAGAACAGCATTTATGTGGTGCTACACAAAAGTTGAGGGATAGAGAGTTTAATTTTGATCATCCTTAATAACTAGTACAACTTATAAATACAAAAGAAAGAGTCTCTTCTACCCAGCCATGCCTCTTTTTACACCACAGGAGCAAATGAGACTTTTGCAAAGCATACGCCTGTGCATCTTCTCTCATAGTTTGTCTGGGAAGTCTCCTCTCATTACAAGATGCACCTTAAGAATTGAGATATTCTTCAAGATTTGGAGCTGAGATCAGTTTCTAATCACAGGATGGAGATGAGAGGAGACGAAGCAGCTCAAAATTGAGAAAGCTGTGAAAAGCTCCTAGAGTAATGTGCATGTTTTCCATGTAAGGAAGGTATTGAGTTGCACTGAGTTGTATGTCAGAAGTGGTTGGACCCAATAGGTTCAGAGGTTGACCCACACTCAGGATCAGAAGTGAGGGGGCTGTGGCTGATAGAGCAGGTTGTCCACTTCTTAGAAGGTCGTGTTTTGATTCTCAGCTCCTCCTGTCTGCATATCAAGGTGTAAAGAAGCCACTGTAATTATTGAGTAAATGCTGAATTGTAAAGCTATCTGAGTAGTTGAAAGACAAGAAAAGTACTATGCCATCTGTTTACCTTTTCTTTGTGTACAACATGATTTAATAATAATGCTGGGGTCACTTTAAGGCCCCTGGGATTTCTGTTTATATTCTGCCTTTTTTCTTTTTTCTTTTTGGTTTGCACAATAAGCAAACATCTGCATTTAATCAAGTCACCGCAGACACCACACATTTAATCTGGAGCCTTTGGGCCCCCCGAGGGTCTGCTGCTCCAGGGCCAGTTGCCTTGTTTGCCCAGATAGTAAACAAAGTTTTGTTGTGCAACTTTGTCCTCAGGGTGGTGTTTCATGTGTAATTTAAAAGCCAAAATGCCTTTTAATGTGGATGAGGGTCTGTTGAATGCCATGGGTTTTAATAAGCACTGCATTTTATACAGAGCATTACATTAAAACATAAAAATGGAGAAAAAATTAGGAGAAACTAACAAATCATTGTATTTTAAAACTGTTATGTATATACAACTGTTTTACATACATATAAAATGTGTTTATATTGCAGTTGGAGCAGCTCCCTGTGACCATTGGTCGTCTCCAGAACCTGCTGGTTTTGAACCTGTGCAACAACCGTCTGACAAGCCTCCCCAGCGAGCTTGGCCTCCTGTGGAAACTCCACACCCTCAAACTGGGTCTCAACCAGCTGAAGGCTCTTCCCGCTTCCATCGGTGCATTGAAGGAGCTCCGCATCATCGGCCTCTCTGACAACCAATTCACCCACGTCCCCGGCTGCCTCTCGAGACTGAACAAGCTGGAGAAGGTCAACCTTGACAGGAACCCCATCCTCAACAAGCAGGCACCCAGCCAGTCAGTCACATCAACAGAGAGGCTTTGCCTGGTTGAGGAGAGCATCCTGTGTGAGGACTGCCTGAACAAGTGCCAAACCGAGAGGAAGAAGCTGCTGGAGGTTGTGGCAACACGTGAGGAGCCCAGTTGACCGGGTGTAGCCAACTTGGTGATCAACCTTTGAAAACACACTTTAAAAATCAACAAGGAAAATTAAAAAAAAAAAATTATTTCTCCATTAATATATCTCATTCTAAGCTTAAGAATGGATGATGATTTCCTACTGTTCTATACCTTCAATTGTAAAGTGATTTAAACTTGCACTGCAGCACCATCTGCTGGTTTAAAATGTACCAGTAGGAGCCTGATTGAGTATACACTACATGTGTAATGCGCTCAAGTGAGAAATTGTCTTTTGTGAAGCTGGGATCATTTGATTTTTTCTCAGGAATGTGAATAAACACATTTTTTTGACTCATGTTTTCTGTTTTCAGCAGATGACCTCAATTTTCTGAAGTTTTTCAAAATAAATGTGGTTTCACTTTTCCAATTTTCTCACTTATTGTTCATGATAGAAGCCAGTGTAAAAACACATCTATCAAAGAGTAAAAAATCAATTTCCAGCAGTGACCACACTTGTTTATTTGTGACCTACATGCAGGTTTTAGCTGTTTAAATAAATACCACACACAGCTACCACACACACTGTTGATAATTTTTTCTGCCTAGAGGGCAGCAAGGATTCATTAACTATCAACACTTTTGCCAAACAGCCCTTTCTGTTATAAACCCAAATATTTTAGAGTTTAATTCAAGTAAAACTATTCTGTCAGTACACTGTAGGCATCATCAAGGATGCTAATGTATTTATTCTAGATGAAAAAGTTATGCTGATTTCTGCACATTATATGCAACCTTGCTATGCTACAATGAAAGAGTAATTATGATATATTCATTATGACCTTAGGTAATAATTTCATCAATTTTTATCACCTGATCACTTAAGTGTTTACTTATAATCCATATATTTGACACAGTTTACTGTTTTGATTCATCCCAACTACTTTGATCAGAATGATGGCCAGGAAAAAAGATGGATAGTGATTTTTATACTCATATTTGTCAGGTGAACAGAAACATGAGTATAAATAAATGCCACTGTTACGTGATATGTGCTGGAAGTTTCAATAAACAATTTTTACCCATAGGTTAACTTACTGAGAGGGACCAAAAGAGAGTAAAAATGCATAAAACTTTTGTTTATAGTTTGTTTTTGCTGCCCCCAAGTGGCCCCACATATTAACACAAAGGTTAAAGGCCATAACCTCTGTCTGCTGTTTGTCCCTCTCCATCTTCTTAAAAGATTATTCTCTCACCTACCTCCTTCTCATTGTCCTCACTGTTTCCACACAAACAGTCAATACAATCTGAAAACAGCGAATAACCTCAGAGGCTCCTGTCACCCAGTTTTTACCACATCACTGAGCTCCAGACTGCTGAGTGGACTGGATTAAGGTCTCAGCAGAGAGGCTCATTAGGGAGCAAGAAGACAATTACTGACTCAGCCACCTTAAGACTGAGCAATGTTAGAGTAAAACACTCTATACAGTAGTAACTACCAAAACGTTTAAAATCATTAACCCTTAAAATGGACTAACACCTCTACTATTGAATAAATAATGAAAATCATGACCACAAAACCAGGTAACTTTAATGGTTACCAAGCATCAGGACTCTGTTTAAGACTGCCTTGTTGTTTACTCTCTCCAACAACAAAACCAGGCTTTTTTAAAGGAGCCATCAGGACATTTTTCAGCTGTTTTTGTGGTTACAAACCCAGGTATTTCAGGCCAAAACATGATCATTTCCTAAAGGTCGTTGCGCCAGAGTCTTAACCAGACCTTCACCGCAGCGCTGTTACAACACTGAAAACTGAGGAAATGCGAAGTTTCAGCAAATCTGTGGTTTGCTGACTTTTTTTTCCTAATTATTTGGTTTTGCTCCCAAGTTTTATGTTTTATTTATCTATTTACCTCCCACCCACTGCCTCACAGAAGAATTTAAATCTATTTATGACTAATAATAATAAAAATGACACATGCACACAAAGTGTTTCAGCTGATATTTTCATCCTCAGAAATTAAAAGTAAAAGTCACAACTGTTTTAGCATCTGTTTTTTTTTTTATTATTATTATTTTTTATCTTTCTCTATGGTTTATTTCCTTCCACGTTTGCATGAGTGAAGCTGTAACTGGATGTCTGTTAAAGCTGAACAGTCCAATGCTCTTTGGTCAACACTCCTCACACACACACACGGACACGGTCAGTGCTATTGAAAATCAATTCACACACATGCACACACATATGAATGTGCTGTCTTTTTGTTTCTCCTTGCTTTTTTTCCCTCAGCCATTCCATCAGTCTCTCCATCCCCCAAGTCTCTCTCCTGTGTCAATCAACCAAACACACACAGGCAGGCAGAATGAATGAAGCAGAATTGCTGTAGAGGCAAAGCACTGTGGTCACAAATAGACTCTAATTAATTGTGATTGCATTGCCTTGCCTCCTTTATTGGCTGAGATAGAAGGCGCTCCGACTTATACATTATAGGCAGTTAAATCAGGAACTCAAAAGGGCATTGTGGGGCTTTTCATAAGGTAAAGGTTTTCTGCCATTTACATTTTTATGTATAAAAAATTCCATTTGCTATTTTCATTGAGAGACATCAATAGGGCAGATTCAGCTGCATTAATTCACAGATGGACTGAAAAATTCTAAATGAAAATGAAATGATATTAACATAGTTTTATTAAACACGCATTCAATTATTTTTCCCTTTGGAATAGGCAAAACATATTGTAATTGCGATATGGACATATGTTAATCTTGAAATAGGTACTGATAGTTATAATGAATGTGTAAGCAAACAGTTGTTCATTCACACATTTCAGCAGAACTGAAGAAACAATAGTATTTAGGTTTGTTATGATCTCAAAATATTATCTGTGTAATATTGTTGTTCCTTTAATATTTCTTTTTTCTTTTTTTGACATTTTTAACATCATTTTGCACAACTCAATGACTGTGGCAGGTTAAATGTCACCAACTTGACAGACTGAAGCTACAACTCTGTCCAACAAAAGTGCAAATTTAAACTGAATTTCAAGAAATTAAGCACTAAAAGAAGGGAAGATTATTATTCATTTATTCCTTTACCATTTTATAGAGCTTCAGCTTTCCTATCATGAAAAAGGTGAAAAATGTGCGGTTGGTCACACACACCTCCGTCCCATATTTTATCCATTCTCATTTGGTCGCCCTATTTAAACCATTGTGACAAACTGAGTAGCCCTAAGGGAACCTGGAGTATCCTGTACAGCTTCAGTGTGTAACATTTGGTTTGTTTCCATTGACAGAAATGTAGTGTAACACTCATAAATATGTTTTCATTAGTTCATAATCACCAAAAAATAAGAATCGCTGTGTTTTTACCACTAAGAATGAATCTTTAATATCCACAGAGGGAGCAGGTCCTTTTCGTCAGAGTCTGCCATGTTGCATAGCCATGGTTCTACAGTGGCCCTTAGAGGACAAACTTGGAAAGAGAGGGTGTGCAGACAAGGGTTTAGCTGATCTGCAGTCTCACTTCTAGATGCCACTAAGTCCTACACACTTGACCTGACAGTGACTTTAGAGTCAATTAATTTTATTTTGCCTTTAGAGGGAATCATCTTCTGAAAAATGCTTATGCAGCAACTCAAACTTGACAAAAGGACTTAGTAAGAACATTTAGACGAAAAGACAGACACACAGTCAGACAGGCAGAAGGCTGCCATCCATATTGCATACGCCACAGTCTGCTGTCCTGTCAGCTCCTCTCATAACCATTAGTGGATGAAGTCATTGCCCTGTGCTAATTGCCAGTGACTGAGAAGTGAGGGAGGGTTATGGGGGCATAGAGGGGGTTAAAGAAAAAAACAGTGAAAAAAAAGAGAAAAATGACCAGAGGCAGACAGACGGACACACAAAGATAGACAGACAGACTTCATCATTTAAATAAAGGATGTTAGACAAGAGCTTCAGTCAATCTACCTTTACTTAGAGAGGCAAAGCTTTCAAAACACCAGCGTCCTAATGTAAGTCTTTCATATGTTGGTAGTATAATTAAATTCCCCCAGGGGCTTTTTGATTTAATTGTAATGACTGTGCAAAAATGCTTTGACATAACCATTCTGCTGTGTCATTAATGTTTTGTTTGTTTGTTTGTTTGTTTTTACTAAAGCAGGACAGATAAACTAATTAATTATTAACACAATATATAAGATGTGATAGTTAAGAATTGGACATACAAGCTGCTTCAAAGGCTGAAATTAAAGACGCTTTCATAACATCTTTCATTAATCTTTTTAAGGTGTGTTATATTTTGAGATGAGCAGGTTACGGTTTGTATTAGTCAGCAGAAAGGAAAATAAAAATGAAGCCATCTGAAAAGATATATGCAGTTTTCTAACTAGGGCTGGGCAATATATCTATATCATATCAACACAGTGAAATGAGACTGCTATTTATTTAAAATGGAAATAAAATCTAATTTGAATATTTTGTAGATTATTTTAGAGAGGCAGATGAAATGTGAATACAGCCCCTCTATCATAGCTGTTGAATGACTGATGAAGCCCATCGGTGGTGATTAATAAGTAATGCTAAGTCAACAGTCACACCTTCAGCAGACCCCCCACTGGTCTGGTTTAGCACAGCCCATCCCTGCCAGTATGAAATTTTAAACATCCTCAATATCAATATTTAATAAGGTTTTCTAAACACCATGGATCATGGAGACTTGTTAGCATTCCGAGCACGGTTCATCCTCAGTGACATTATTTGACCTCAGTGTTGACTGGGGAAGGCTTAAAAACAGTTATTAAGAAAGAAATCAATGGTTGCATTTTCTAGTACATAGCACACCTCACAACACCTCTCAAATGTCATTTTTACATATGCATTTTTTTCTTTTTTTCTCCGCTTTTTAGCAAACAACATATTAGCATGTTTCATTTTCTTCCTCAGGAGAGAGTGCTCACAATTTTAAGCCCTTGTCACACAAGTTGCACAGTTCAGTATCCTTGCTAAACAGGTGGTTCTAGGAATTGAGATTCAGTAATATTGACAGAACTAGCTTGCAGTTGGAATATGCTCTCTAAAGTTGCTTGCCAACCGTCTCCATGTTGTCCCGATTGCTTTTACTTTAAAATGTTCTTTATGTGTATTATGAGACAAAGAAAATGTGATCAAAAGTATTTCCCTCACAGTTTTATAAGTAAAAGTTGGGTCAAAAGTATGGGATACAACCTGCTCTACTTCTGCTCTTTGGTGGCTGTCAAAAGCAGAGAACTGTGAAATCCTGAATCTTGTGTGATTATTTTTTTCACATGAAAAAGTTAACCTGTGCTAACTAGGAAAAAACATGTACGAGCTAGATAATAGCCTGTCCACACGGGTTCAGGGCTTCTGACAAAAGACATTTTTGGAAATGTCAAAAATCAGATTAACAGCAAGCACCACAGACATAAAATTTAACAATAATGCTTCGATCTTTCAGGGTCTTAATATGTTACAAACTGTCTTCTTCACATCGTGCCAGAGAGAACAGCCTGTACAGTTTTTATATACCAGAGTCATGGTGCCAGTGAAGTATACACAGAGAGCAGCCCAGTGGTTATAGCTCAACAAAAACAGGAAAGCTATGGTTGAGCAGCTCTGGTGGTTTTGCAATTCTGCCCCACATCTCGCCTTGTGGCGTGAAACGTCCAGTTCTGATTCGTTGTCCCCTCCTCTTTTCAGCCTTCTGTCTCTTCCTCTTTTGCCCATCGTCCCATTCTGTGATAGCAGGACAAAAAGACACATTTGGATGAAAACAACAACCAGAGCCACACCCAGTATGGTGTAGCTGGCCACATCACTTTCACCCAACCTCGGTCTCGATCCAAACACTGGCACTGATGGCTTTTTATTGCTGTCTCATTTTGGTTTGTTGTCATTGTATGTGCATTGTATGTGCATGTGTGTGTGTGTGTGTGTGTGTGTGTGTGTGTGTGTCCTCTTTATCTGTGTTTCATTTCAGCTAGTGTGACCCCTGACTCTTTTTGTACCAATAACATTTGGCTCCATTTTGGTCTGTGTGTGTGTGTGTGTGTGTGTGTGTGTGTGCACAGTAAGTCTATCTTATTTTCAGCTTCATTTTAACTGCTTATTGGCTGGTGTGTGAATGTGCATGTGCTCTACATGAAGGAACACACAAACACACACACTTCTCCACCCCCTCTGTGTCTCTCTTTCTCTGTAATAAGAGCAGCTGTGGTTGACGAGAGGCCAGCTCTGATTCAATTGCAGTGCAGGACTTAAGGCTATTATCTTCTGTACACTGAAGGAGGAGGGAAGCCCGGCTGCTGTAGAACAGCTGCTAACAGTAACAACAGGTCTTCCAGAAAGGACAGAGAGCAGAAAATTTCTACAT
The DNA here is from genome assembly GCA_029814765.1 of Acanthurus leucopareius. NCBI lineage: Eukaryota > Metazoa > Chordata > Actinopteri > Acanthuriformes > Acanthuridae > Acanthurus > Acanthurus leucopareius. The sequence continues at coordinate 2,418,763 of JAQMCX010000034.1, forward strand.
CAGACAGAGGATATGCAAAGAAAAAAAAACTAAACAAAAGCTTCTTGTTATATGCCTTTTTCTCCCTGGACAAATCTCAATTTTGCCTTGACCAGCAGAGGTGTAATAAGCATTCACACTCCCACAAGTTGTACAAACTCTAATCTTTACAAATAACATTTCTTGGTTTGCTGTAAAACTAAAAACTGCCATATGTGGCATTTGATATTTCAGGGTTTGCACTTTTGTCAATCAGTGTTAGTTATGTTTAATAAAACCTTAACAAAAATATTTGTTTGTAACTTTTAAAAATTAGGACTATGAATAAACATATTCCATCTTTTGTGAATCAATGAAACTTAAAGATAATTTAAACAAGTGGACAAATAAATTGTATAAGTAATACAAAGTCTTATTTAATATTTGTTATATCTTAGATTAGCTAACATATCATTTCTTGGAGGAAAAATAGGAATATACAGTTTTGCTTGTAATTTAAATCTACATGAAACAAAGGAAGTAGCAACCATACCTATGACCACAATTTCTAGGTTTTTTGGGATGATTCATCCCCAGAAAAAAAATTCAGATCAAACCAGATACTCTACTTTTAGAAAAGACATCTAAGCTAGGCTACTTAGCTCTTAGCTATATTTTCTCCATTACAATTTGATTTTTCATGTTTCTATTTATGTGGGATGAAAAAAACTCAATTACAAAGATGCTGAACTATCAAAATTGATTTTTAAGTTACATAAAACAGGTCAGAAAAATTCAGTAAATTTGCTTTAAGGTAAATATAACTGTACTAGTAGCCTTAGCAAGAGTGCTGTCACAGCTAGCTACTTCCTAAAAATTTTATGTGCTGATTTTTTCTTTTCTCAAAATAACAGTTTTCGTGACACAAAATTTTATTACATAATAAATTAAAAAAATAAAATTATGGTATTACTGAGTTTTGACCAAATCTAGCCCACAGTATTCGGTTTGACTGTGAACCATGCAGTCAAAATGCCTACATTTTTAAAAACAAAGGTAAGCTAATGTTAACTCAACATTATAAAAGGTTTTGAATGTTGCTTTGATGCTACTTTCAGTAGGCTATCAGTTGTCTTGAGCTTTGTATTAATGTGGGCTTTTAACCATATGAGTCTTTCAAATACCAGGTTTCAAATATCAAATGCAAACTGTTAATTGATATTTTAGCTGCTGACTCCAAGCTAAACCCTCATGGTGAGTAGTGTTTTGGTGAATGATCAGGCTGCTCTGCAAAGGAGAGCACAAAGCTGCGGTAATGCTAAGTGAGTAAGGACAACAGTGAGTTGACAGCTGAGGTCAAACAATCAAAGTATGGGAATTATGACTGGATTTACAGAAAAAAAAATGAGTCAGTTATTGTAGACAATGACACACCGTAAGCAAGAAAACAAAGCCTTCCCAGTTATACACAACAAACATAGTGACAGCTGTAGCCTTGGTAGGCTCAAAAGATACAAACATTGAAGGGCACCACAAAAATGGAGCTAAAAATTTTACTGAGTAAAAGAAGAAAAAGACTGAAGTGCAACTATATCAAAACTATGTGCCAAAATAAGCCCTGGTGATTCATTTCTTAGTTTTAATTATTTTTTTGCTTCCAGTGCCACTCTCCTGTACACTTTATTGTGTCAATTATAGGCCGTAGTAGCTGAAGGCAACATGACAATGTCTGTAAGAGGGGAAACAGCATTTTTCTCCCCTGGTTTTCCTGAGTTGTGCCACTGGAATGCCCGTAGGATGTAATTAGGACTTACTGTACAAGCTGGGAATTTCCCACGTCTAACTTTGAATTGAAGGGAACATCTTTCCTAGACAGCCAAGCATTGGTTAAAACAGAAATGGTTAAGACAGGTAATTGTGATCAAGAGGAAACACAAAAAAAGAAATTACTGTCAGATTTATATTAAAATTGGAGGAGAAGTGTGGTGAGAATAGAGAGGGGAATAAGAAAAAAAGATTTAAAAAATTAAATTAAACATTGATATAGTGACAGAGAGAGAAAGTAGAGGAAGGATGGGGGAAAATGAGGGATTAAGGGAAGGAGGTGGAGACTAGCTGAGAATCTTTACAGCTTAATTAGATGCAGAAGGAGGAGACACCTGCCAGATCAACACCCCCTCTCCTTCCCTCATCTCCCCCTTCAAACATGCAGGTCCTCATGAAAAGCACTCATTACGGAAAATAACAACACTTGAAATTAGGCATCTGTTAGCTGGTCAGGTCTGTGTGAGGAGGAGACCCATCCAAATACCCTCCTCCTCCATTTACCCCAGGCTGATGTTTCAGTATGAATAATGTAACAGGGAGGGGTGAAAGCCACTGGGCGTGTGCGCAGGAAAAAAAAGAAGAGGGGTAGTTCCTCCTCCTTCTCCTTCACCACCCCCTTCTCTTTCCATTCTCCTCCCCTCCTCTTTTCACCCAACCCCCTTGCTGTCAGCCGCACTGCAGAAGGTCAGAGAGAGAAGAAGAGGAGAGAGGCAAAAGACACAGAGAGGCAGAGGGAGAGCCAGGGGTGGGGTGCTTGGATGTACATGAACATGCCGAGAGGAGAGTGTGTGGACGAGCGATGACAGCCATGCTAAGCCCAAAGATAAGACAGACCAGGAGAGGTAGGACTCGGTTTGTCTGCTATGCCTTCACATGTTCAGAACCTGCCAGCTGCATTAGCTGCTTATTCATCCACAACTCTGTAGTGACACCTCATGTCATATCTGACAGGGACTATGATTGGAGTTTGTAACATCAGAGGATGTCTTAAATATGATGCTGTGGCTTTATCTGGACATTTACTGCACTTTTACAAACACACTGCATTTATTAAAGTGCTTTTTCTCATTTTTGTTCTGATTTCACACAAGAATTTTCTCTAAGAAACACTTTTTTTCCACTCGATCTTTTTCCCACTGCAGTCACATATTTCTGAATGAAGTGGCAGATATGCCCACGCAGGAAAGCTCTCGCGTACATTAGCGTTCTACTACAGCTGGCCGATGCCGCCAGTGTGAATTCTATTAAGAGAGGAGAGCAGCATCTCTAGTTTCATCACTGCAGCGCTCAGCACTATCAGCCTGCCGTCAGCTGCTGTTGCTGCTGTGCGTGCTTGTGTGTATGTGTGCATGTGAGTGTGTGTGCTCACACACGTACAGTATGTGTGTGCATGGATGACTGTATTAATATGTCAGTGTGTGCCAGTGTGTGTGTCCTTCCTTCCTTCCTTTGGCACTAATCTCCATGACTGCAATTATACAGCTGGATCTGATTAAGATGAAATGAATAGTTCCCAAGAATGGGAGAGTGATGTGTAAATCCTCCACAAGAGCGGCATGAAATTACCAGCAAAGTGGATTAAATTCATGTTTGCATATATTAAAACAGCGGAACGGATGTGATTCAGCATGTACATTATTTAAATCAGCATTTAATTGATTACGACATCATCACTGCCTTGCTACATTTAAGGTGTTGAACATACACTCATTCTTCCTGCATGTCTGTTGAGACAGTGAAAATTGAAGAGATTATTTGAGACTCTGTGATTCTGCGTGAGAAGCATTCCTCACATACCCTCTGTAAATTGGTATTTCGCTGCTGACAGCATCGCATTTGTTTTACGAAGTCCATGAATAAACGGGTATGTGAGAGATGCTGTAGTGTAGTTTGGAGTCAGATGAGGTCAAAGTGGGTCAAGAAAGGACAAAATCGCTGACCAGTGAGCGAAGGACATTTCATGTGAATGAACAGACTCTGAGTGGCAAACTACAATGTCAAAGAAGACACTTCAAATATGAATCAATAGTATAAATGTCATTTACTTTTTTTATTGATCATTCTTGGCTGTGACATTTATGATGCTAGAAGGTCAGCTGACGGGTTAACTAGCATTGATGTTCTGTATAGAAGACATGTCATGTTTGACTTTGAAAGGTCAGTGACAGGCTTAATATCTTATATATGCAATTTATATTGTATAACTTGTTAGAATATAGAAGGCAAGTTTAAAAAAAGCTAACTAGCATTGATGTCCTGTTTTAAAGTTGTTAGAATGTAAAAGATTAACTCTTTCTACATAAAATTGCTAAATTTCTTCTTTTTTTTTGTTAAGTGGATCACTAAGTTGGTTTTACTATGATGGTTTGTCCTGTCTTGCTGCTTTTGAGCTCTGCCTAGAAAAGTAGCTTGATATTTTGAGGGAAATGTCACTTTAATGGCGAGATTTAGCTCATATGGTTAACACAGTCATGACTATAGCCTACACTTAAAATATGGCTATAAGCGAGGAGACTTAGGTTAGCAAACGGGCAGGAAAATGAGCAAACTAGCACATTATATTTTGTTAGTTTATACAAAATTTTAAATATAAAAACAGTAAGTTATTTTTCCTTTGGACTGAGCTGGGGTAGTTGTTTTCCCAAGCTAACTGTCTTTGTGCTAATCTAGGCTAATCCTTTCACGGCTCTAGTTTCATATTAACATACACACATGTGACTAGTATCAATTTTCCTATTAGTTAAGAAGGCAATTATGCAAATTTCCCCAAATGTTGAATTTACATTATTTACCCAACTGATTTTTTGAATCTCCCCCTGAGGTGCAGTTAAATTAGTGAGATTATGCCTTCTCTGAAGGGCAACTCTTAATTGGAAATGCTTGTATAAATAAAAACTCAATTAGCTATTGCTTGAATCTATTCATCAACAATATCTGCTTCATGGTAAAAAAAAAAACAAAAAAACTGACTGCTGTGCTTCAGTAACTTACCAACAAAGACAGAATAAAACAGTAATTGGGTTCTTGGTGCATTTTTCTTCAACTAGCACCAAAAAACTGGTAGCAGCTTTAATTGCCCACATATCAGCTGCTTCCTTCTCTTGCTGTGTCTTTTTGATCTGCGTTTCTATGGTTTTATGATCAAAGCCCTGCAATGTAACAACCGCCTGACATTCTGGTTTTCCGAGGCATATGAATGAACATCTTCACAGCTAGATACTGTGAGCGAAAGCATGCCGCGTAGATAAAGAATTCACACACTGACACACTCACAAATTGATGATAACATACACAGAAATGCACAGATACACACACTCATGCTGAAGCAGATAAGTTCTGCTCCACTGCAGCTTTCATATATGGGCTGCATATTATTGGCCACACCTCCAGCTTGTCAAGGAAGGCTGTCACACGCTAACACATGCACACCCACACACACACACACACAGAGACACATATAATGGTCGACACATCAATCTACAGTGATAGGATAACTGGAAGTTACGCATTGATGCACCTGTAACTCTCTGCCATTTTCCACGAGCCATAAATCACTACACAACAACCAGATTAATGAAATTGAATTCCTCCAACATCCCTTGGTGCATATTTGTGTGTACATGTGTGTGTGCAATTTAGTCATCGGTGCAGTATTGTATAGCTATTGTGAAGCGCCCGCCTTGCCATGCTAATGGATGGGCTCCTCTCTGTTGTGCATGAGAGCCATCTATCCATTTCCTGATGATGGTAAATATATGACTCCAAACTGCATTAAGTGACATCATGGGGGCCTTAAGTGTGTGCGCTCAGGCAACAGCATGTGTGTGTGTAAGAATGTAGCATCATGTGTCCCTTCATGTGCTATACTGTACCACTTGTGTTTTGATTTCTGTCTGCAGTCAACCATTTGTTCACATTGTAACATTACTGGCATACTTAGACATGACGCTAGTGAGTCCAACTTTTTATGGACGCTGTGCTTTCAGAGACTGTCTGTATTTCATTGTTTGCATTTCTCATTTGATATGTCAAGTCCAGTGAAAGAACAAGCATAAACACCACCAACTTTATTGCATTTGGCAAAATCTATAGTATCTCAGGAAGCATTGATTTGTAGAGCCCTTGTTTAATGGAGCATAGTTAAAGGATTAGTTTACCCACAATGCAAAACATTTCCCAGTGTAGTATCTATCCATGCTGGTAGTTTTGGCTCTGGCGGGCTCTGAGATATTTGTCTCTGATATTTCTCCTTCAGTTAAATACAAAGGAAAATCACTAGAATTGATATGTTGAATTTTTAACCCAACAGCATCTCAGGATTTACACTCATAACGGGTAATTCTTCATCCCTCTATTTACATCGACTGTTGTCATAAATTGATAGTGCAGGAAATAGTGTGTTCTCTAATGTAGTGAGTCTGAGTGCAGAGGTTAGAAACAGCAGGAGTACCACTCAGACACTTGCCATCATAAGCTCCTACTGTTTAAAGTCATGGCCTCACCAGGAAGTGTCACGGTGCAATTCGACTGCATGTCTTTGCAAAGAAGGCAGCACTAAAACTTGATCACACACTGGCAGGGCTTCAATTTACATCTGGTTTCCCTTTTGCTGTAAATCACAGCTGAAGTCAAAGATTTAAAGAATGGTCTGCAGTGTATGGTCTACTTAGCACAACTTTCCCCATCACACACATACACACACACACAAATTCATGATATGAGCTCATGACTGAATAAGTTGCCAATCCATCTGGTATTTCTTTATTTTCAGTTCAGTACACAGAATAATTCATCCATGACACAGAAATTACAGGACACACCTACCAATTTACATACATTATCATTGGGATACGTCACGATAAACCCATGTGGGCAAATGTACATGTGTACACAGAGTCATGCATGACATTGAGCCCCTATTATTTGGTTCAGCCCTTCCCTAACTACTATCTACTGTGGACGAATGAGCCACAAATGCGTTCTCTGTTTCAGTGAATGGCAGTGATTATGCATAGAGTGTGCTTTTACAGTAAAATAGACTCTTTCCAGCATTGTTGATAGTTGTAGAAGTGACCACAGAGCAGCTCCACCCAAGCCAAGGAAGGTCTGAATCACTCTGAGCAGAAGGTCAAAATTGGCGCTACGGGTAGTCATGCTTGGCACACACACACACACACAGAGTCACACACTCAAAAATCAGTTGTTGTGACTCAGGCTTGAATCACCGGCCAGTGTATGTTCCACTCCGTAGGCCATCCAGACAACTGAGGTTTTGAACAGTGGTGCTCTGTTAAGCTAACACTGACAGGGTGGGAAAGAATAGACAGATGTGAGGAACATTAAATGATGAGGAAAAACAGAGGGATGAAGAAGAAAAAGAAAGGGAATGTCACCTTTAGCTGCAGGCTAGTATGATGAAAGAGTCAACTCAATCAGGAATTAAAGGGTCAAGTTACACTGCTGCTGATCACACGTTGCATCCATGACGTGTTTTACAGGAAAGTGTGGCAGTGGGATTAAGATCAAATCAAATCTAATCAAAGCAAATTTTATTTAGCCCAAATCACAACCAAAGTTGTCTCAATACACTTTACATTTAGTATAGGTTTAGACCACACTCTAAAAGTCAATTAATGAAGACTCAACAACTGAGAGTGATTCTGACATGAGCAAGGACTTGGCGACAGTGCCGAGACAAAATTTCCTTTTAACAGGGAGAAACCTCGGTGCAGATCCAGGCTCAGAGGTGGGCCATATGACAGGGCTGGTTGAGTTACGGTTACGAGGAAAAGAGAAAGAGTAAGAAAGAGAAAGAGGTAGGGCAAGAAAAAGATCAAGAGAGCAATCACAAAAAGCTGTAAAAATGCTGTAAGATGGGGAAATTTAAAGATGTTTACGTTTCAAAGTGATTAAAAAAAACCTAAGTTGACAATGTGAAAGCGACAAGACATGAGCTAAGGTTTATACACTGAGCATGACTCAGTAAAGGACATTATCTCTGTATGTATGAGTGTAATGTGATTCCTCTGCAGAAATACTTGCGACGTTAGCTAATATGATCACTCTTGATTGGATGGTGGCAAGAGTGCTGCAGAGGATAAAGACAAGTTCAAAACGTGAGAGTTTTGTCCCTTATAAATTCATCATTTAGTGCTTAAAGGTCTAGTGTGTAAGATTTAGCGGCATCTAGAGGTGAAGTTTCAGATTGCACTCAGCTGAATATCTTATTCCTCACCTTCTCCTTTTATGCATGTAGGAGAACCTATAGTGGCTATGAAAACACGAAGAGTCCTCTCTACATCCAGCGAGACTTAAACAACATGGCTGTCACTGTGGAGGAGGACCTGCCCTCTCTGTAGCTATATTAGGCTCATTTTAAGATCATGAAAACAAAAGGATTCTCATTTTAGGAGATTTTTCACCGATGGAAACATACTTATGAATATTGTACTTATTTTCTGACATATTCTTTAAATCTTTAAACATATCTCTCAAATCCTACACATTGGACCTTGAAGTGGTGTTTTAATTTAAACATACTTCAGACTAACAGACAGAAAGGAAACCACCGTGCTGTAAGCACCCGATTGTGGAGAAGCAATTAAGACAGCTTTGCAAAGCTTACATGAACATTGTTCTCAAAAACAATGGAAGTAATTATATTTTTAAAAATAGCTAATCAGAATGAGCCTCATATTTGAAAAACTCATTTATTAGACAGAAACCACTTAAATGAGGTGCCAGTGGTGAGAGCAAGGGTCCTCTCATGTGTATGTGTGTGTGTGTGTGTGTGTGTGTTCTCGCTAATGACAGAGCCTTGATTCAACAGGACCAGCCGTGCTGAACGTAAGGAGGGCGAGATGAATCAGAGCGAGTCAAAGTAAGAGAAATGGAGGGAGACAGGGCAAGAGGGGAGCAAATACAGAGCTGGGAGACAGTGAAATTAACACAAAATGGAAAAATGAGAAAATGTCTGCGAGAAGATGGGCAAATGGAGGAAGAGAGAAAGAGAAAGGAGGGAAGAATCAGTGGCTTTTTAAATGTGATTTACGATGGGAAGGATCTGGAAAAGATTATGCTTTATCAGATTTTTTGATGTTTTGAGATGGTTTATTTTAAAACATTTGGTTGCTTGACAGCATATTAGCATATTACACTCAGCCAGCCTTTTTCTATTATGCTGCTCAGGGTTTAAACATGCAACCAGATGCCCTGAACTGGTATCCAAACTCAATGGGTCTACATCATTGAGACAATTCTTAAAGGTGTTTATCTATCTATGAAGACATTGTCTCAAAGGATTAAGTCCATTTACCACAGAGGACAAGTGGTCATTAAAAAAACTGATCAGATGTGACAAAAGGGAACGTGGAAATAAATATAACATTCTATAGATTCCTTGGTCACCACACTGGATCTGTTTAGATTTTGCTCCAGCAAAAATGTTTATATCCACTTTTTTTTTTAATGACTGCGTAATTCGAAGGTGTGGCTCTTACTGATAAACTGGCAGAAAATTATCACCCAGTTTTGCATTTCCCCTCAGCTTTACAGAGCTTTTCAGTGTCTTTAAGCTCATTCAGCGTTCACTGATTTAGTTCAGTCCCAATGTGTCCGTCTTGTTTCCATCTTGTGGCAGGCAGCCCACTATCTTTATTACTGCCCACTATCTTCTCAGCACCAAACAGAGGATAGATAAAGAGCAGCTGGTGAACACAATGCAACACTCAGCAGCCAAGAGGAAAGATATTTTCATCAGGTGTTGATGGAGACCAAAACAAAGCTAAAAAGAGGATAAATATTGGACTCTTTTAGAATATAATTTGTCAACTAGCAAAGTCCTCCGTTGACTTAAACCTGTGAGTGTATTTAATATCTTTGATGTCTAACATTAGGGGTTAAATTAATTCATATCAATAATGCAAGGTGAAAAACTAGATATTATACTAGGGCCAAGGAATAAAATATAGATATTTTGAGAATGTGTTATTTTTCTTTCTGTCAAATAGTTCATTAAAAATCAGGTCACAGTTTCACTAAATCTATTGAAATGCTTATGACGATAAATAATACAAAAAAAACCCCCATCAATTAACATAAAGGTAGATATAATCAGCCCATCAATCATTCAACACATTCATCACCATCACATCTCTGTGGATCAACAGGCCTCACAGACTTCCAGGAAAGGCTTTGTCATGACATAAAAAAGACGTGAGTCCTGTCCTTTAAGCACTATGTATGCTGGAGAGAGAGAGAGAGAGACGAGACAATAATAAAGAATAAACATTGATTTTCTTCCCCCCCTCCATTCATCCATCCCCTTCTTCCCTCTGCGCCATCTGAGCATTGATCATTTCTGGCTATATGTGTGTGTGCATGTGTGTGTGTGTAGGGCACAAAATGCACAGCAGCAGGGAGGATGTCTGCACAATTGATTTCTATAAATTATACATGATCATCAAATAGCAGTGCCTGTTTGCCCAACTGGATTGTAACTGGAAAACCTTAATATCTTCAGCCAGTTTGCTAACTGAGGAATTTATCCTCATATGATGACACATCCTTCAAAAGAACATTTGCTTTATACTGCTGCATCTTTGAATCATGTTTTTCCAACAAAATCTCTCCTTTTTTTATTTTTCACCAGTGGATTATAGAGAAAAATACAAGAGTCTTAACAGTACACCCACCAATGGTTTTTCACGGTTGAAAAATTCACCCCTTTGTGTCAGATATAGTCAGAATGATGCATGTCACACTCCTAAATCAATGGTTGTCATGGCTGATGTCATACTAGGACAATATGAGAAGCACAGTGGGGACAAACCTGATGTCACACTCAAACATAGCTATAAAGCTGCCGTCCCCTGCCTTTAAACGTGTCCTTGGCTGAGCTCAGGTTACACATATTTGTTGAGAATGATTCAGTCAGCCAGCCAGCCAGTCACTCAGCCAGTCAGCCAGTCCCATGTGGTCCTATTATCCCAGCTCTAAAGCCCCTGCTATTCTATTGGGTTGTAGCAACACACAATAAGTCTCTTCCAAGGACCTCTGAAATAGAAGGGGGATCCCTGTCACCTGAGGCTATGTGCGTGTGTACATATGTGTGTGTGGGTGTGCGTGTGTGTTCCCCTCTGCCTTCTCTATTTTATCTGCTCCCTGTTATTATTTGTGCCTGCTGCTTCTCTTCAGTCCCACTCCCCCTTCATCTAAAGGCGACACAGCCGGGGGCAGAAGGTTGTGTGTGTTCATGACTAAAGAGCCCGACAGGAGCATGTGTGTGCATACAGCATACAAAATCAGGGATAACACAGGCCTTTATTAGGGAGAAAATAAGAAGACATGAACCAAAGAGATGTAGGAAATTCAGTAAATGAATGAGAGCCACATATTCAATCCCTTTTAACCCATCCGACCTTCATATTCTGCCTGCTTGTGTAAACACAGCATAAAAAATGCTTAATGTGTGCGTATGTGTGTTTGCAGCCAGGTCCAAGAGCATGGTGATGGGCGAGGTGTCGCGGGGCTCATGCCGGTCGGCCTCCCCCAGCCTCCAGGAGGGGGCACTGAAGGCCGGCTGGCTGAAGAAGCAGCGCAGCATCATGAAGAACTGGCAGCTCCGCTGGTTTGTGCTGCGCTCAGATCAGCTCTTCTTCTATAAAGACGAGGAAGAAACCAAACCGCAGGTAACACTTCAGCCATGTTTGCACCCAGTAAAACACACTGACAGGACGGTTCAACTCAAACCACCGCTGAGTCACTGTTCTTTTTGGCTTGTAGGATTACATTTATACAATTGAATTCAAGTGTTTTATGTTTTCCTCAGTGATGCAGATTCCCACTTTCTACATGACTGATGGATTTTAACAAGCTTACATGTCAAATAAGGCCAAAAAATGCATCTTTATGTGAATGCAAAGCAGCAGAACATATTTTCCTTTCTACTTTTTATCCTATTTTATGTTCCACACTGCAATACAATGCTTTGTGGCTCCAGAGGGAGCTCTGTGAAGTCTGATAAAGGTCCATAAATGATGTCACTTGACAGCACAGTATGTAACCTAATTTGGTTTTTGTTTTCATTCTTTTTAATAGAGAGGGATCAGTGGTAGAAACTACATATCGTGAGTCTACGAGTTTGAAAATAAAAAAACATTTTCAATGATCAATGATCATCAATGATCAAAAGAGAGCACACCGGTCCTCTGTAATCAGCTTCTCATCTCTACTTAAGGCTTGCAACTTACATTAGATACATTGTTGCATTAGCTGTTAGCATACTGCACCAAAATCTCTGACCTAACTGTAGGTGCTTAAGCATTCCCAGATCAGATGAGATATGTGATCCTTTCACCAGGTTCTGGGTCTAACTTTAGGGTTTTCTCCCAGTTGGACGTGTCCAAGAGGATCCTGATCAGACATGTGAACCACCAATTTAAACATACCAAATCTGAAGTAACAGACAAATACTGTAAACTTTAGAAACATGTCAATGATGGAGCCCAAAGTCTATATCCTACATCTGTAGCTCTCTATGCTAACTAAGGACATCAGTGCCTTCATTTATCTTGTCCAGTATGAGAAAGATTTAAGTCATGCTGAAAATTTAAATTAGATGTGACATGAATTACAAAACAATCCTGGATGAAAGTAAACAGACAATCTACTAGAAAAACAGCAATGTTCTTTGAGTAAACTCGACAATCAGCAGTGCTGTTGTGTTTTATTTGTGACAACAGACTGAAACAAACAGTGGTAATGATGAGTCACAACACTCACAGGACGTTGTAGTGCATTAGTACAAACAGCAGCATGTGACGCCTGGTTTCCTCCTCCATTAGTGCACCATCATAAAAATATTTACAGAGCAAACTGCTTAATCAATACAATTTCCTTTTTGATGAGGGATGTTTTTTGATCAGGTGCTGACTCATATAATATCATTAGGATTTTTACTAGAGTTCAGATGCAGTACAGCAGCTTGCCTTGACTGACCTCACACACAGACATGTCATGTTCATTCATGGGGGCGTTTCAGTGCTGATCGGGACAAATCTGACCTCTGCTGTCTGACCCTTCACCTCCTCAGCAGGCCACTGGGTACCACCACCTTGTAGTCATAGGTGCACTACAGTGTTGCTAACTCCAACACACACAGCACCTCCATCATGATTGTACAGTGTAACAGATACTGTTAAGAGACGCAGGACACTCTGTGATAGAAAAGGGGACTCAACCTGGACCCAAATGACCTTATAAATTGTTGATCCAAAAGCCACATGGGTCTCAGTTCCTATAGTTCACATAAATCTGTGATGAAGACTGTAAATTTATGCCCACTGAAAGTTATGAGAGAAGCAAACAAATTTAAGCTTTTTTTCAAGAGAAGTTGCATAGAAGCCAGTGTAGAAGTAATCGAGTGTATCATTTTTAATAAGAATATAAACAGCACAAATTATTGTAATGAAAATGAGAATATTTATATTGTATTTGTGTGTTTTCACCTTGATATAAAATAAGATATACTGAGCTATGAGAGAGTAATTAAGTGAACTTTAAAATAACCCCCCAAAAGGCTTAGAATATAAATATGCGTCAACTTGTAGAAAAATGTCAATAGTTTTTTTCTTTCTTTTTTGGGAGGGGGGGACTCCCTGCCTGCTGCTCTACTTGTGCCCCTCCAGAATCTTGGCTCACATGAAGCCCCTGCTCACACACCCACACACACAGTCATATAAACAATGCTGGGATGGACGGTCAATGCAGCTGACAGGCTTAAATAGCCGTAACATGAGGCGATGATGTAATCCAACAACAAAAGACAGCAGGGGCAAGACTCTGACATGCACACACACGCACACATGCACACACACACACACGCACATGAACACACATGAACACATGGCCTTTAGAGCATAATAGTAATCTCTTTACATTCCGGCCGAAATCTCAACACTTTTATTGATTTCTTCCATCTTCACTCTGCATGACTGCTGGTCTTTTAATGTAGGCTGCAGCCGTCTGCCATCAGTGTCTTTCAGCCCCTGTCAGCACACACACACACACACACACACACTCACACACACACTATATCCAGAATGACGTGTTCTCCTCCTCGCAGTCTCCATTCTGCTGGAAAGAACTGACTGAAGGCTTTGACAGACTGTCTTTAATCAGAGGTTGTCAATACTCATCCAGTCTATATTGATGTGCAACTCCCAGTGGATTCAAGTCACACACACACGGCTGAGTGCACATACATATACACACACACTTACAGCTCCTCCCCCACAGGGAGCCGGACGTGTGAGAAAGTGTCACTGGCCTTTTTTCTCCCTCTCATCTTCTGATCAATAGGAAATTTGAGGCTGGGAGAGGTGGGGGTAATGGGAGTGGGGGTGCAGGCAACTGGCTACAACAGAATAAGACTACCCCCCATCAACAGGACAAAAAAAAAATGTGATAACGGCCTGAAGGAAGTAAAGAAAGGCTGGATCTATATACTTTCTTTTCTTCTTCTTTCATGACAGGATAAATCCACTTCAGAACAAATGAACTCCAGTTATTGGGAAATAGATTTGTGTTGCTACAAGACAAACAAACAGTGGTGGTGGAGGAAAGGATCTTTAGTCTCCTGAAAACAAACTGAGTCTACATTATAGATTCCATTTTTTACACACAAACCCAGAAAACTTGTCATTTTTTTAAGCTGCTAACACCAGTTAGCAGCTGACTGATGAGGATAACTTTAGCAACACAAATACACAACAAAATATGTGATAAAGATAAAATAATTTTTAGACATATTAATGTGCAAATGTTACATACTAAATGTTTCATTTTGATTTCAGTATTTAAACCAAAGCCCCAATTTTGAATGTGTCAAATTTAATTTGACTTATTATATTGGATCTACAAAGCAAAAATACATTCAATTAATTGAATATAATTTCCAACTCCATCCCAGATTTCTGTGTAATTTTAATGCAGTCCTTAAATGCAGCACTGTACAAAAGGGTGTTTGATAAGTTTGTATTTGCTTAAAACGGATGAGTTATACATTGTGTTACATGCCAGTTTTGTTTAATTGAGAGAGTGATTATGCAGAGAGTTTGAGGTGAAACATTTTTATGATATTTTGGTTTTAGCTTATTTAAAATTACATGTCAGCACTGTCTGAGAAAATGGTCAACATTGCTGCCATAAGACTACTACGTCTTTCCCAAAATGAAGAGGAAGCCCAGTGGTCCGCATTTTGGCTGTGAGGATGACATCATCCCTCCTGTGCTCCTCTTACTGGAGGTAAAGATGACTTCAACAAAGGAGGGACCCGAATGCTCCACTGCTGCATGACTGTAGCGTAAATGCAGGAAGGGATTTTAAAATATTAACATGCAAGGTTTTCTCAAATTGAGTGCTTCCAACCAAGGTCGTGAACTTATTAACCCCCTCTTGTGTATTTTTTTAAACTCTAAGGTGCTGTAGAATTGGACAGATGGCAGTTTGCCCTCTCACAGTAAAGTGTTTCTGAGCATTGAGTCTGATGTGGTCGGGTTTTGTTTGTGGTTTACTGCTGTTGCTTTGATTTGGACCTTTATCAATACAGGTTTATGTGTGAGGAGACAGCTGGTGAAAAAATTCAGTCAGAGCATTATTGCATGTGATAAACAAAGAGTCTGAGGCATTTATGGGCCTCATTTTAAAACCTTTGCACATTTTACCAATCAATAGCAGTGTGTGATGTGTGTGTGAGACTGCTGGAGAACACTGCCAAAGTGAAATGAAAGTGAGAATGAGTCTTCAGGGGCCTAGGCTGAGGACTTCATGTTCTGGTTCAGGATTATAATTGGCATTTATGTGCAAACCAAGTTAAACTAGGCGTGTCCACATCTGTTTGTGACTGGCTGAAGGCTCGTGTTAGCGAGCACAGTCTCATATTGAATAAAACAAAACATGAGCTCTACTTTAAAGTCATTCTGTCACCAAGCTGAGACCTAGAAAAAGACAAACTATGCTATCTGTCCTACATTTTTTTAGCTTCCACTGCTTGACTGTGTGATTTGTGTTCTCGGCCGACGTGTTGCCTCTTCTTATTCATTCAACCCCGGCCAGCTACTCCTGTTATTCCGAGCACATAGCACCCTTGGGAGCTCTTCCCCCTCGGTTCCTGCCCTGCCCCTGTGCTCCATCCATTTGCAGCTCCCACCCTTTCCATTTGTTGCCATAGCGACTAATGTTGGCGACAGCCCGGCCCTCCGGTTGAAGCGCTTTGGCAGCCTCCCTCTCCCCGTTTGATGGAGGATGCCAGCGTGCAGATTAACGTGGGCCGACTCCCAGACGCTGGCATCCCTTCACAGCTTACTTGTCCTCAGTTCTCAAGGCTAAATGGGTATTGATCTGGATAATGTATTCTGATAATCTGTGTGGGTCCCTGTTCAATCACAGGAGTAGCTGCTTGCTCATTTTAGAGGGGTTAAGAGTGGAGCCATTGGAAGAAAACGGAGGAAGCAAGGAGGAGAGGAAGACTGGAAGGAGGAAGGATGTAGAAAGGCCTAAAAGGCATGTGGGGAAGGACACTAAGTCAGAAGGAAGGCAGGAGGGATATCTGATTTAGGGATGAGCATGAGGAAATATCTAATTATGATTTTTCCGATCAACATTGCAAGCATGATTAAGATTGTGATTAGTGTCTATTAATTAAACTAGAGTTATTTGTGGTCTATGGGTTGTATTTCCATACAAGCCTCTTTCCTTTGTTGACCATGTTTACAAGCACAAAATACAGTTTTTTGCCCTTATTTTGAAAAAGCCCTTATCCCTACCAAACCCTCATTCCTGTTCTTATTCCAACCAATCTGTCACTTATGGCTAATAAAATTAATATTCCACTAATTCTCTCATTTACATGCAGAAGCCCACTCGCTGATTAACGAACACGTCTTCCCTCTTTCATTCGCTCTCTCAAACGAGGTCTGAGCTCGTAACATAGCGACCAGGTTATATCGGTGTGTTTTTATGTGCTTCAGTGTTAATTCTTCTTCCTCACCTCTCTCCTTCAGTTTGTTGAAGGACACACATACACACACACACACACACATTCAGAGCAGAGGCAACAGAATAAAGCTCTGAATTCACACAATAACTGTTAATATTGACACTTCCTGTGTAATGGTTTGGTTTATATGACCCATGTATAATTTTCTAATAACTACGGTCACATTCAGAATAATACTGAAATATCAGTGTCCATGTAACTGAGTTTCGACATTTCAGTTACAGATCTGCTTATAACATGTTGAATGTATGAACTTTGCAGATGTTGAAAATATATTCTGAGAGGTCTTCTCTTGACATAAGATGTAATAATCTTAAAATGTCTCTTTAAAATGATTCTTAGCCCTCAGCACAATGTAATGATAAAGTAATGAGAACAGACAGAGAGGTTGACCAGGATGCCATGGTAAAAGGACAGAAGCTATACAGATTAAGAGGACAGAGAGGAATGAGAAGGGCAAAACTGCATCTATTTAAGCTTAATATCTGAATGCCTGTCACTCTGTTTTAGGGCTGTATACCTCTGCAGGGATGCCAGGTCAACGAGCTCACAGCCAATCCTGACGAACCAGGAAGACACCTATTTGAGATTGTACCAGGTAAGTTCTCCCAGTACTCCTCTAAATTCTTCTCCACCACCTTTATTTTTACCTCTTACTCTCTTCACATCTCTGCCAAATCACCTTGAAAATTACATGAATCACTGCAGTCCACATTTGAGTTATGTGTGGTGGTTATAAAATGTCACCTAAATCGAATATACCACATCATCACAGAACATATTGCAAAGAGAATTTAGTTTAAGTTGATTATGAAAATTTTAGTTCGTAAAAGCTTTAAAATATAAATCTATCTTGTATGTATGGGTTCAGTAAATAGTGATGTGAGTCGAGATTAAACATATTTCTTATGCAATAGGGTTGTCAAGAAGTGGGACTAGTCTGCACTTTGTGACACATATTTGGTCCAAAAACATTCCGAAAACATGTGTTTGTAGGGATCCTGGCTAGCACAGAGGACGAAGTGTGATATGTACTCATGGAAAGTGTCTAAAAACATTTAAAATCTAAGACAAAAATTTAACTGGCATTTAAAGGCACTGTTAAATATTCATTATGTATCAGATTTTCTGTGATTTGTCACCGTGAACTGAACATTTGTTTTTATCTGCACTGCTAAAAAAAACTTTGTTAAACAGACACTGTAACCTGCAGATTAATTACCTTCATTCTTTGGCTGCTATGCTATACTCAGACAGCAGAGAGCGCTATCATCCAAGGATTAGTTGTCGTGTCCTCTGACCTCAAAGCTGGTGACATGTCAGGTACCAGAATTAGATTTCTAGCTCCATAAAAAATAAATAGAAAACAAATTGGCCTCTCCATCATTTCAAGCTGCTCCGTGCCTGCAGATCTCAGATCTGTTAGTGAGCTGTCATGCTTCACATGTTTCACCCATTCAGAGGGTTCGCCTGCGGCTAAACAATCTGTTTAGGCTTAGGTTGATCTCACTTACCCTTTCAAGTTTTCTCTCAATCGATACAACCCTTGCTTTGACATCTCAGAAGTAAATTTTTATTTGTGCAGATGTGAGCTTTTTTCAAGTGCACAAACCCATGACACCAATATTTTAATACTGAACAATTAAAACCTTAAAATCAAATATGCAATCTTCAAGACTGCAGCTGAGCTCTGTGGTGGTTCAGTCCACCTCTCTGGCTCCATATATCACTCTGTAATTCTGGGAGTGTTTGCTTGGGGGGTCTCTGCTTGTGTTTGTAATGGCCAACAGGCTTGTGAGTCTCTGTGTGTTTTGTTTACGGCCAGTCAACATAGCAGAGGGGTGAGAACCTCAATGAGTTTCAACAAGCTGGCCTGCAGGCTGACATCCTCAGGCTTGACATGAGGAATGATATGTTCTAGATAAATACCTACAGTAAAATACTCAATCAATACACTTGATTGATCTTTAATAAAGTATGTGATGTTTTTTATCCAAAAAAAGGGAACTGTCTCTCATCATTAGGATTGGAGTTAGGTTAACATCTAAACCAGGTGTGGGGAACCCTTTTTTCTATCAAATGCCATTTCAGTTTTTACACTATTACATCTTTTGAGGGCCATACTGGTTTATTAAACACATAAATCACATTAACCTCCTATGTAATGCTTGGAATGGCTTCACCGCAATCAGACTAGATGATGATGTTGCTCCCAATGGATTTCCCAGGTTTATGTTTGTCAGTCTTGGGCAGAAGTAAGTCTTTGCAAGAGTTAGTTGTTAAAAGAAATGATCACAGACGGAGGCTGTCTCATGCAAACCTCAATGCATGTCTCCTTAATAGGGGAAAGTCCTCAGGATGCACATCCAGCTTGTAGCACTCGAGCAGATGGAGGTTGTTGTACGATGCTTTGAGCTCACTGTTTCTTGGCAGCTCAGTGATTTTGTTTTGCGGGATGTCAAGCACATCAGATGGTTCCACATCAAATGTTGTAGCAAATATGCTCCTTTTGTTTCTTTTAATTTCCTGGAACTTCTCACCAAACACCTAATATTCATAGGTTTGGCACACTCATCAGCATATTTAGATGTCATAGAAGGCTTTTGTTCTTGTGGGGTAAGAAAATGCAGTGTTACACCTTTTCCAGTTGCACTTGCCAAAGCTTTTAATTAATTTTACATGATTTCATATTTGAAAGTAAAGAGCCAAGAAGCTTTTTGCAACCTTCAAGCATGACGTTCAGCTCTGAGAAGTTATAAGTAATGTCCACCCTGAAGGCCAAATCACACAGCCACTTGCTATCACTGAGCTCTAGAACAGACACTTGAGAACAATATTACTTTGTTTGGTGCTAGAAGCTCCGCAGCAGCATGTAATGTCATTGTTGATGCGCAAAGGCTTTGTTTGTGTTGTGGGACCACATGTAGGGACGTAATAGTCTCCTGTTTTATTTCTTTTTTGTCACAGAAAAAAGTAATTGCTGTCTGTGTTTCCCAGTTGCTTCTTTTTCATTAGAGTGTAGGTGTTTCTTATTCAACATCAACTGAAGGATTGTGTTTCTGCTGTATTTCAGTATGAGTCAAATCAACTGGTGTGTGTTACATTCTTCCTCTCTTTCATTTCAGTGCCGACAGATCTTCTGTTTATCAGATCTGTTGGCTCCTTGAGGAGAAACACAAATTACTCTGCATTTTCTCCACTCCATGATCGGCTTAGACTGGCAAAGGTTTCATTCACCCCCGTTGTGTGAAATAAATCGACTGATTAGGTTTTATATCTGCAGCTTTTTCCTCACAACAGGAGTCAGTTTTTACCGAACAAAGCAGAGAGTCAAACAGAGACAGAAAGTTGTTTGTAAGAAAAAATCACCTGATGAAACATGAAAACTCTCAGCCCACTCTGGCAAAACAATAATCAGTGATGAGCTCAGCCGTGTAAGCTCATAAGCACCAATGCTCATCTAGACAATGTTTTTATGCTTCTATGAACTCTTTAAAAGAAAGCAAAGACTTTAGTGAGTGTTTACTGCTGGCTGCTTTAAAAAAAAAACTGCCACTCAAGGAGCTTTCTTAGTTAAACTGATGGATGGAGAAGAAAGTGTTTCTTAAGGGTGCTTGTGCATGAGTCCTTAACTCTTCATGTTCTAATAAACACGAGATCTCACAGAGTTGGCAGTTAAATCCCATGGCTTCCCCTGTCTATATGTTCTCGGGTGAGACCCCTTTTTATTTTGGCAAAGTGCTGCTACTTTGACCAACAAATTAGGTTAAATTGAAATTTCTTGCCAGAAGGTCTGAATGGGAAAAAAAACGGTAGAGAAAGGGATAAGAAAGGGATAAGACGGTGTTTGAGTTCCCACTGAACACTGACTGGTGTAAGCATTTGTTCACTTTGGCATTCTTTACCCGAGATAATGTTATTTTAACCATAGTATTAGATAAAGCTTTCATTTCTTGCCAGGAGGTCTGAGACACAAATCTCTCTACTAAAAAGGCTTATCATTTTGTGTCTAACACACCATACATGCCTGCAACAGGGAATCAGGAGCAGTAGAAGTAGCTTTGCCTTTGCTACTCTGCAAATGGTAGAAAACCACGCTTTTAAGAGGCAAGAGTGATAACAGATCAGGACTCCAAGACATATAAACCCTCATTCTGAGGTCAGACCAGCCCAGAAATAAAGCCAGTGGCTTTCTCTCACTTGCAGGACTCTATTGTCCACTGTAATAGCAGCCTTGTCCTTCAAAGGAGCTCAGGGACCTTGGCTGTTCATCCGGGTCGTGTCATTGACTGATGGACTTTGTTTTTGTTCAACAGCGTGCCTATCTGTGTGTGTGTATCTGTGTATCTGTGTGTCCACCCACAGGGTAAATCCATTGGTCATGTTTATTGTTGAGTTTGTGGAGTATCCAGCCCTGTTGCACAAAGGTGGATACAAGATACAAGACAGATAATGGCTGCAAGATGCTGAACCGCTGATACTTACATGCTCTTACAGACACACATACATATTGTTAAAAACTGTAAGTGTGAAATGTCTGTGTGCATGGTGCTCTTCTTTATGCATGGCCCTTCACACAGACCTCGTCAGTGTTTATAAAGGGAGATTAAGTTCATTTTCTCATCAATTGATTAATGACATCATAGGAAATAAAAGTGTCCTAACTGCTCAATAAGTGTCAATTAAATGTTTTCATGGGCGGAACAGCATGAAATCATCATTTAGTCAATATGTCTTATGGCCACACAATCTCTTAGTCATTACCAGTATAGAAGTGTACATCTGCACATTTATCTTGCATCAACACATTAAACACAGACAGCTATCCTGGAAGTCAGCTATTCTTTCGAATAATGCTCCAGGGAAGCAAAAAAATACAAAACTCAACCCCCAGACTCCTTGTAATTTCCTCTTGACATATGCCTGAAATAACAGCAGTAGTCAAGCATGCAAGCAATTAAAAATTGGACCCTCACTATGGCTTTTTAATCTGTATGTACTCCAGACAAAGCCAGCAGTGCACTCAAACAAAGCCGATTCAATAGTCATGTGCCTGAGTCTGAATTGAGCTCGTCTCAAAGCCCGCAGGGATGTAGGAAATGGGCAAATAACTGGATATTTTAAAATATTCTCTGTATTTAACAGCAGACTCAAGGCTATAAACCCTCTGTTGTGGTACTGTGAAGCAATTAAGCCATCTGGAAAACAGCACACACACACACACACACACACACACATACACACAAACAAAACACACTTGTGCCTGTGCAAACGTGACAGCTTCTGCTAAATCATTATTGTGGACTAGCTGTTCAGGCAGCCCACGCTGTTACACTTCATCCATGCATACACTAACACACACACACAAGCTTATTTTAAGTGTCTTAGAAAAGTCATTTCACCAAGAAGCAACAACAAACCTACATCAGAGTTCAAAGTCCAGCTTTTATCCTTTGACCTCTGTAACATTAACACAGTCATATATGTTAATTTATGTTAATCCTCACTGGGTGAAATTTTTAGCCAGGTTTTGATGTGTTGCATTGCATGATGCATGCAAAAAACAAATTGGGTGGTTTAAAGGAAACTGTCACAGTGAGAATCTCTTGTTGCATATCATGAATATCAGATGCGCACCAGGAAAATTTGATTCTTTTTTGTCCTGTTAGAAGGACATATTTTAATACACTTACCTTCTCTCTTGCTGAGACAGGATGAGGAAATTGATATCATACATGTCTGTATGCTAAACATGAAACTAGACTAAAGAGCCAATTAGCTTAGCCAAAACGACAACTGGAAATGGAAATACAGCTGGCAAGTTTGAATTTCAGGTTGTGTATAAATGAAAAATAAAAAACAAGATGTAATAGCAAAAGAAGTTAAAGTTTGTGGTTGGCACATTTTTCAAAGTTTCACACAGAGCAAGGCTAGCTTCCTCCCTGCTTATAGTATTTGTGCTTAACTAAGCTAATAGCTTGGTATTTAGCGTATAGACATGAGAGTAGTATCAATCCTCTCATCAAACTCTCAGAAAGAATAAGATTGTCTACACATGTAACAAAACATCTTGCTTTTTACAATAGTTAAGTTCTAAGCTCTTGATGTAACCACTTTCTCTCAGTTTAGCAAAACCTCTGTGGTTAGCGACGCTTTCATTCACCAAAAGGCTTTTCCATATCACACAAGTGGGTGTGAATTTCTTACTTTCAACTGAAAATTGTCTATAAGTAATAGTTTTGTTCATATAGGTGTGTTTGTGTGTGTGTTTTCTCATCAAGAAAAAAAACAGCTTGTCTGGTAGCTGCACTACTTTGCCGATGCTACATGACAGTGTGTGAGGAAACTGGTTTCTCCTGGTGGCTGCAACAAGACTTAGCCTACTTTTTTGCTGTGTATTCACAAACACTGACTGTCATGCTTCAACCACTTATAGTTACCAAACTCAGACCTTAAATACGGGTTTGTGGGATAACAAACAGAAATTATTGTAAATAGACTATAACAAATTCTGAGAATGCTATTTACACTGAACGCTAGTGAAGCTGTTACCTCCAACCAAATCTCTCATATCTAAGACTCAAAGTGATTTACAGTATTTACAGCATTAATAAGAATGTAGATAACTTAGAGATGGTTAAAATATCCCAAAATCCTAGAAGGGTCAAAGGTGTTTTGTATTAATTTATCCTCCCTTATCTTTGATGTGAAGGGATCCTTGCTAATGGTATTTGCAATTTTTCTTAGTCAGTTAATCAGAGATGACAGGGCAGCCATGACTTTTATTAAATCTACAGTATTTTGTCTGTTTAGGTCAGGTGAAAATGTACCAAAAACCTACACATACTTTATCATTAAAGTAGCTAAGAATAACATGGTCTACAGTATATTTCAATTATAGATTATTTGATAATTTGATTGATTGGAACGGAGTATGACCTCAAAAAACTGCTGCTTATCTTTCAGTTAGTATTTAGGAAGTTATGTGTGTTCTTGTTAATCTGTATTTTTGTTATCCAGTGAAACAGCTGAAATGAGG
Organism: Acanthurus leucopareius; assembly: GCA_029814765.1. Lineage (NCBI taxonomy): Eukaryota > Metazoa > Chordata > Actinopteri > Acanthuriformes > Acanthuridae > Acanthurus > Acanthurus leucopareius. The sequence goes on from JAQMCX010000034.1 coordinate 2,442,645, forward strand.
AATACAGAGTAAAGAGTCTTCTTGAAGCTATGTCAGCTCCATGCTTGTCCTCTGTTAGCTTATGCGGCATCTTAAGAAATGGACAGAGCTTTACTCTCACTTACTGTACATGTGTCAAATGTACTTAAAGGAGCAAGTGGAAAGGTCTTTTACAAAGCTGTCAGAGGCGGAATCAGTTTTGGTTTGTAGCAATCAGTGAGTACATTCATACAGTTCAGAATGATCCTGAAACAAGTCTGACTTCAGGAAGAATTCAAAGTCCATACGACCTGTATCTCACAGATTGATTGGCACTGTCTGCTTTCCCTCTGTGTGTGTGTGCAAGTTTGTTTGGCAAAGACTGGAGACAGCCCATCTCCCTGCTACTAGACACACACACTCAGAGAGACAGAGGGAGGGACAGCAAGAGAGAGAGAGAGCCTTGTTACACTCCTCCTCAGGGATTTGCTTCTCCCCAGGGGTGCCGAGGGAACGGACCTGCTGCCCATGCTGCTGAATGAAAGAAACGGGAAGAAAAGAGTGAATGAATGGACAGAATAAATGAGTGAAGGGCAAGTAGTGGGACTCGTTTGACGGGTTTTGTTTCCGCTGGCATCGAGCATGCCTCACTGGCAGGTTCTGGCCGTCAGTGCTACCTGCGTACTGATCTGCTTCCAAGCCGACTTAGTGGTGACGGAGAAGCCGCTTCATGCCGAAGCTTTAGGCCGCAGCCAGTCCTCGCTCCAGCCTGCTCCGCCGCTCACTCAGACATGGGGCCGGTCTGCTGCAAGCCGGACAGACTGAAGGAACAACATCTCCAAGGTAACGGGAAACAGATGCTGGAGATTTTCTAAGTAGTGTAGTTGAGCACTTGACTGGCTTTATTACCAACAGGGGCTTAGATTTATAGTACGCTAAGAACAACCTCTTTTTTAACAGATTTTTTTGCATCAAGTTAAAGGAAATGGACTCCTTTTCTAACCATATTAGTTATGCTTTTTTGTGAAGCACATCATATATTGTGATTTTTTTTATGGATCAGCAGGACACAGACTGTTGAATGACTTTTTGTGCAAAGTGTTGTCGTATATAAGCCTTGCTGTTAAATCATTTACTTTTACAAAAAGTTTTAATGCACAAAGAGCAAAGTAATTGTTTGAATTATTCCTATCTGATTACCTAATTCCTAGGTTTTTCAAGAGTTTTTTATGTTTTTTTATATGTACATTTACATATTTGAAACATATACCTCTGTTTCCCCTGCTGTTGTCTTGATGTCTAATTGACATGCCAAAAAGTATCATGACATGTAAAATAATATTGTGATTAGTGGCTTGCAGTATTGTTTAAGGCCGCTTATAGCAACTCAATTTGGCAGTTTCTGCAGACAGGCTGCATACAGTTGCTGATGCATTATGACTGTGGTTAAGGGTCTGCTGTAATGTGGGAGCTTGTTGTGTCCACAGCAGCACATGCTGGATGTAAACCAAGAGGTCAGATGTGACAAATGGCTGTAAGGCCATCTGGCTATGTATCTTTGGTGTTGGTTTTGCATTTTTTGCAATTATGAGAAGTTATTGTATGTATTTTTTTTTTTTTGAACATCGGCGTTAAGATTTCAATCTTTCTCTCCCTCTTATATTGTTTCATTTTTTGTACAGCTTCTAGAACTATAATCGCATTACCGCCACCATCCGGCAAAACTAATCCCATCCAGGCAACACTATGATTACATTTTGTTCATTAAAATGTAACACTGACTTGTGAGCTCAAGGATTTGACTGTTTAAACAGCTCGTCATGCTACACGGTCAAAAATAATGTGATTTTTAGTAAACTGATCAGTAGCTGCGCATTCAAAAATCATGTGTGGAGGATTTAACATGCTGAGTGGAAAATAGTGAAAGGTCTTTCAATTGACAAATCGAAGTAGCAACAACATTTGAATTCTCTCAGACACACAAAAGAAGAGCTGATCAAACATGAGGTTGAACATTTACAAAAAGATCAACATGTAGTCATGACTGTCTGCAGACTGTAGCTAGTAGGATCTGCACTGGAAGCTATTATGCTACTGGCTGCACTGGTTGATCCTCAGTGTTTGTGTGACTTTGCAGCAACTTTCCACTCGACTCTCTCTGTCTGTTGCTTTGTCTCTCTCACTTATTCACCTGCTTGCTAACTTCCTCTGTCTGTATCTGTTCTCTGTCTGTCTCTCTCTCATGCATAATACCAATAATAAGGTCATATAAAGTTAATCCCCAACCAATTCATAGTGCCCAATCATCAGTCACATTATTATTAGTAGAGGATTTTGCCTGAGGGACAGCACACAGCAAACAGTGTATAAACTGCATGACCTCTGCTAGAGCAGAGGAGTGGTCAGAGACAGTGAGAGGTCAAAGCATTCAGCATGACTGTTCCACCAGCATCAATACTTAATAAAACTGTGTTTTCATAGAACTGCTAAATGCTAAACTGGCATGTAAAAAATCTGTCTTTAGCACGTGACCTTAAAAAGCACTTGAAGACACTTAAAACAGAGTAACACAAACTGTTTCAGCATTATGGGAAATATGATGGGAGGATCATTACCAATCCCCAGTTTGTTTAAAAATGTTTACTTTTTTGACTGTAATGAGATTGTGCAATAAACACTATCTTAACAGACCACCTTAACAGATAAAAATATTGAGTAGTCTGACATAAAGCATAAAGCTCAGTCCTTACATGTTATTATATTGATATTTTAAAATCGACATGTCGAGCTTTTACGGGGGTTGTGTACCAGACAATTTCACCTTGTGTTCGTTCTTCCTGTTGGTGCTTAGCTAGCCTGCTAACTTAAGCTGTTAGAAACACACACACACACTACATCCAGAAATCTTCTGGTTTTGTTCAGAGCAGGAGAGTCAATGAACTCTCCAGCTTGTAAGAACACTGGATTGCTAAGTGCAATGCACTAAGCTAACGTTAAGCTAGCTATAGTTGGTCGGCAAAGACCTCCAAACAAAAGCAAGAAACTTGACAACAAACAATTTCAATAGTGTGGCTTTTGAATGCTAAAAACACCATTGTTTTGTCTTTGTTGAAATAACAAAGATCCACATGATGTGTGACAGCCAGTCAAAATACTGGCATTCTAAAATCAGCTAATTGAAAACAGGAAAAAATGGAGTAAAGATTACCCAGACTGATACTGTTAACGGTTAAAGGTGCATCATGCTGACTCTATGCTCATACTATCAGAGTACAGCTATCTCTCTCTCTCCATACTGAAAGTTTAATAAGCTCACACGGTGACAAACTGCAGCACTATAAATATTACCTGTTCTCTTTTCCACTTTCCTTTTTCTGTCTGACATTTTCCATTAAGCAACCCAGAGCAGTCTGACATTTAGGAGCTGAGGTTATTATTGTACTAAATTATAGCTTCAGTTCTTATACGTCCAACACTAAGCATAAGCTTTATGCACACACCTGTAACATTCAACTGTCTTAAAAAAAAAACTACATGGACGCCTGTGGAAACAAGGTCATCATTGAGACCTTAAGAGGAAAAACTTTTATCATGTATGTCCTTAACCCTGAAGGCAGCATTTATCTTAATTGGCTCCAAAAAGGATCTTCGTACTTCTTATCCTTCCAAGCTTAGTTTTTCCAGTAGTTTGGTGTCTGCTGGCAATGTTGGGATTGATTTGTGTGTGTGTGTGTGTGTGTGTGTGTGTGTGTGTGTGTGTGTGTGTGTGTGTGTAGGGATGTGCGTGTGTGTGCTGTGCGGTTGTCAGGGGGATGTTACT
>JAQMCX010000034.1:2446522-2486439 GCA_029814765.1 Acanthurus leucopareius
AATCTTAGTTTTTCCAGTAGTTTGGTGTCTGCTGTCTATGTTGTGATTGTTTTGTGTGTGTGTGTGTGTGTGTGTGTGTGTGTGTGTGTGTGTGTGTGTGTGTGTGTGTGTTACATTAGATGTAGCATGGCTCCTTAATGTCTGGTTCCCCTTTCTATTTTTTAATCAGACTTTTAATTGGCCTCTTTGCCTCAGGTCATATTGAAGCACTCACTTGTTGTTATTATATTTCTCATTATCATTCATACACACACTGCACATTTACATAATGAGGTTAAAGCATTAAATAACAGTATGTCCTCAGTTCCTTAATTCTGAAAGCAGAGGTGAAGACAAACCACAGTGTGTTGTTCATCAGGACAGTGTGAGTTTGCAAAGCTGGGTGACAACGGCACTTAGCTTTATGGCACCGCTGTTTATATTTGGATTCCCTTCTCACAGCTAAATGACTGGGACAACAGTGACTGTGACTGTGGAAACAACACCATCTAACACTAATAGCTCAGACAAACGGGGAACAGATGACTTTTTCTCCAGAAAATTTAAATGTGGAACAAAGGAAAAAAGTACACACACAAAGATAATAATAAGATATATTTGCTGTTTGTGGTGGTGATGTGGTTCTTTGCAGTTGATGAAGTTTCATAATGCTGCTGATGTGGAAAAAAAGGCAGAGAAGCCCAACATCTATATCTTTACCTGACATCACCAATTCTCCTTTTTAATTCTGGTGTCACTGACATATTTTGTTCAATATGTTGGCAGGCAGCTGTTAGCTCTGCACACTAATATTTATGAAGATTTTAAAAAAAAAAAGAGAATGAGGCTTATTCTTCCTCTTTACTCACTTAAAGCTGCTTTGTACCACAGAGTCACCAAGTTAAATGTCTAAAATAAAAATTTGAACTGGTGCCATTGTTACAGGACAGGGGGGTTAGGAGTTCAAATACAAAGAATAGCATGACAACTGTGCCATCTAGTGGTGATAAGCCTTCATGTCATGTTGGTTTTATCCAGGTGTCAGTTTCAGACAATGGTTACTGGGTGAAAAATTTACTTTATTACATAGTAATTAAAAACAATTTTCACAGCTCAGACATTCTCAAATTCAGGCATTGCAGTAAATTAATTCAAATATTGATGCTACATACTGAGATGTCTTACATTAGAATGAAAAACCAGCTAAAATGACAGCCTTTAATTTGAAGGTGTTGTCTTTGTTATTTTGGTTCATTTTTTTTATTTAGGCCCAACCTAAAAATTCAGTGCTGACACACCAAGAAGTGACTACACAGTACCATATTTTAAAATATGCAGCATTATGTCAAAAAATTTAATCAAAAGAGCAGCTAAATTTTTCTCCTTCTCTCACTGTCTCTTTTAAAGTCTTTGTGGTCTTGTTTTTACTGTCTTTTTGCAAAAGAAACATATATACATATACACACACACATACATACATACATATATATATATATATATACATATATGTATATGTATGTGTGTGTGTGTGTGTGTGTGTGTGTGTGTATGTATATGTATATATACCTTTTGGCTCCAGGTATGTGTGCACAAGCAAGGGCAGCTCAGTTCAATATCAATGTAGCCAAAACCCAAAGTAGCTGCCACAGTGGAAATCTAGAGGATACAAATGCAAATACAAATTCAGTTTGCACAATTAACGGCTGCAAATCAATCAGTGTGCATCTGTCCAATGTTTGCTTTGAAAGTTTGCTGTCCTTGTACTGAGAAGCACCTTATTCAGCTGCATACAGCTCAAAGATGAGGGGAGAACTGCTCTCTAAAGTCCCTCCAGTAAAAATACCCATTTACTTACTGCATAAGCTTACTGTATATGTGTTGTAAAAAATAGCAACTACAATAAACTAATCTACTTTAGTACAAACACAGGTCTATAATAAATGCTGTTTTTTTTAAAGCAAAATATATCTGCAGTCTTTACTCTGCTCACCTCTGCTTTTACTCTCCTCCTCCCCTCATTTGTCCCTGCAGGTGGGACAGGAGAGAAGGACCGTGCACCCATCAGCCATGAATCCTTCCTGCTCATGGCAAACTCTCAGACAGACATGGATGACTGGGTCAAGGCCATACGGCGGGTCATCTGGGCGCCGTTTGGAGGAGGTATGGCCGAACATGAAACATGAGGAACATGATGACCTTAAGAAAACACTGACAGGTTTTCATCCTTGAACATTTTTGACCTCACAGGAATGAGGGGCAATTAAAACCATGTCTGTTCTAATGCAAAGTTTTAGCCTAAATCAATAACATACCTAGTGTGGTTGAAAAGACAGCAATCAGAAGTCTTAGTCATACTTTATTCAAATGCATTTGCCCAAAAATTCTTGAAAGGTCAGAGGCCATTACTTCCAAGAACTACCTTGATGTGGGGGTCCCCATTTTCTCACACCATGTAGGCTCCAGAGGTCTTTCAAAACTTCTTGAAACAAGATATTTCTGCTGATACTGGAAAAGTCTACAGCCCATCTCACCTCTTCAATGTGTCTGTGTCACACTGTGTGAGTTACAAACTTGAACCCAGTCAGGAAAAGTATCACCCACACCTTCTGAGTCTCATTTCTGTAGCCTGCAATTAATTTTCACCCTGATGTCTCTGCTCCTGGTGTCTATGTACTCTACCTGACTGGGGAAATGTAATCAGAATCTGCTGTCGGTCCGTTCAAGTTCATCATTAGCTAAAATTCTGAGAAAAAGAGCAGGGTGCTTGGACTAGATTATCACAGTGAGGTGAGTAGTAAACTATAAGGAGAAGCAGAGCATAGATGTACAGGGTGAAGTTTAATTTCCCTCCTAAAAGAACTATATTTCATCTCCAGCAGCAGCGAGCCTGTGGTTAGTTCTCACCCTGTCTACTTTGGTCTGCACCTCTAACTAGTGTATTTGACAGGAGGCCAGAAATATAAGCAGGCCTGTCTGGTGGGTGAGAACTGGGACATAAGGAGCAGCTGAACAGCCTGGTGTTGGGTTACAAAAGAGAGTTATATTAATAGGGAAATGAATGTAGAATAACACACCGATGATATAGTGCATGACATCACTGGTGTCATTTTAAACATCACTTGTAATCTGACAGGAGTAACTCTGTTGGCCACAGAAACAGTGTTATTAAAAAATCAAGTGGTAATAATTAGTATTTAATCCTTAGTTTATTCAATAAATGTATATGTATTTCGCTTCATGCATAGGTCAGACAAAAGGCGGAACATTCACATTAAATTAAAACTCAATCAAACTATTGCTGTACTACTTAAGCCATGTATTATCATCCAGCTCTTACTTACTTACTTAGCTTTAAAGCCTCTTAAAATAACCCATAAGATGGAGAATTATCAAAATGTTTGGATAGTATTTTTCTTTTTATTGGTGTCTGTTTTCCCTATTTCCAACCACACCAATATTTATGTGTTGTTATACAAAATGTAGCTGATTGCATCTCTTAGTGTCTTTGATGCTCCCTGGTGGCCAAAATTTGATGCTTTAATGCAGCTTAAATTTTGTAAATAAAGTGTCAGACTGTCTCACCCTATGCTTATATTTAATTACAATTAATTCTAATGAGCTAATAATTCTTTCTGACTGAGTTGTTGCATGTGAAACGGGATACGGAACAAGGTAGTGTGGGGGCCCTCAATTCTAGCTACGCACCTGTTCACTAATTATCACAGCAGCATCGAAATTAGTAACATTCATACATATAGTGTGGTGGTGGTGTGTTATCTGTGTGTTACCTCATGCTGGCTGTGTCATATGTCCAGCTTCCTGCCCAGATACACAGTGTGTGGGGTGTGTGTAACTCTGGGTTCAAGGTATAGTATTTTCTGACTTCCGGTACAGCCTGACTCCCCTTCGCGTGAGCGCGCGTGCGATTTAACACGTTTCACTCAATGGTCAGTTTACAACTTTTTCTGTGGTAGATTTACTGATAATCGGGTCAAACATGATTTGGTAGTCAGAAATTATTTGGAGAATCATATTTTGTTGGTCATTTGACTAAATCTAAATTATTTATCATTATGCAAAATGTGACACTCACCGAATTCCCTCAGCGGGCTCATCTGGACCTCCAGTACTGAAAATCTTTTACAACTAGTCCATACAAGACAGAAATTATGGGGGGATTATGTGGTTGTATGACATAATTTGGGAGTCATATTGTAGACCAGTTAGGAGGGACTCCAGTTTTCTCAGTGAAAAAATTTTTTATTGAAACGTGCACAACAGTGTTGAAATATGAAAAATTTCCCACGATTAGGCCACATCCTGACCTTCTCGTATTTACATGGGGACAGTGAAGCGTAGTGCGACAGGCTGTGTCCCGGTGGCGTCTGGACGCTGGTCGTTGAGAAAAGTGGAAGAGGGATTCAAGTGAGGCCAATCTTTAAACTGTTGCCACTGGGTACAAATATGTCCAGATATGTCAGCTAACAGCTTCATTTTCGGTCTGTGTCATAACATGGATTGTTAAATAGGCTCTTGCCCGAGAGGAGACGTGAATTCGTTCAGTGAAATTAGCGAAACCAAAGTAAGTGAAACGAAATCCCTCATAAGTTTATCTTCCTGCCGATTAAATGCTATTTAATTATTTGTATATCCTAAAGTAAACTAAAGATAACTGTTTACAGTCGGATAACCACATAACCACATTTAACCCGATAACCAGTAAATGGGAAATCGGAAAACCGGTAAACTGACCACAGAGTGAAACATGCTAAGTCGCGCGCGCTCACGCGAAGGGGAGTCAGATTGTGCCGGGAGTCAGAAAATACCACAACACCTGTCCAGAATAGAACTGTCGCCGACGTATAGACCCGTCGTTAACACCCTGACCCCCGTCAGCTGCCGTCTGTCTGGACCCCTCCGTCAGTCCCTCAGCTCGTTTGTGGCGTGCAGAAGCTTGTACATGCAGGATTAATCTACCAGCTAAGTCAGATGCCTGAACCGGAATGGATGAACCTGGTGAAATGTGGGTTTGGGATGTATGAGAAACGCTCTCTGCTGCTGTGCAGCTCCTGTTCGCTCAATTACCTGGATTACTGCGAGGTGTCAGCCAGCTGCGACTGCTGTAGCCAGTCAGCAGGTAACAGTCACTGCTGATTCTATAGACTAATAACTACACTGATTCTCTGCCTCTACTACTTTTAAAATGACTTGTTTCTGAAGAAGCCTACCTTTGATAGTCTGTCTACAGGTTTATAATTTCTGCTCTCTTTCTCTTTATAGATTTCTTTATACCAGTAGGCAATACTAACAGAGTTATGGTTTCTCATTGAACGAAAATCTACCCATTGAGAGAGACCTCTAAAACAGTGTACCAAGATACACTCTATATGCATTTTATATAACTGCAAAGTTTTCATAGACTCGGTCTCTAGAGCGCTAAATCTAATAGTTATACTAGTGATGTGATTGTTTGGGTCTTTAGTGTAACTAAGGTCAGTTATAGTAAACAGTGAACAGAATACAGTGCAGTAGGTTTTGTTCCAGTTTTCAAACACAGTCAGACTGAAGATTCATCTTTGAATAAAATATGTAAATGTGACATCTAAAGGCTTACTGCAGTCTTGTAATGTTAATGGCCAAACTGGCTCATGTGCACTGTACACTGAAGCTAAATGTTATATAAGGAGGTGACAGGAGACTGTCTGAGAAAATGCACATCTCAAGGACTCACCCAGGGAGGTCTTCAAGGACATTTAGGCAAATTCTCATAATATGGTGAAAACATAGGACTGCTCAATTTGTTAAGATTCATGGTTATTTGTCCTGAGGGACACTGGCAGTGCAAACAAGTACAGACATCATAGCAACACAGTCTGTCATTTCACCCTCTACTTATGTCCTGAATTTAGAAGACTAGATGACAGGAGAATGAGAGAGTTTTCATGTCTTTTCAGGAGTTTTAAAATATCTCCATTTGTTCCAAACAGCCCAGTATTACCCAGTACATTCAGTGGATGCAAAAATAAATAATCTAACAGACCAACATTTCAAACAAGTAGTTATGTCTTCTCCGTCTTTCCTCAGGGATATTTGGTCAGCGATTGGAGGACACAGTGCAGTATGAGAAGAAGTTTGGCCCCAGGTTGGCCCCCTTGCTGGTGGAGCAGTGTGTGGACTTCATCAGAGAGAGGGGTTTGGATGAGGAGGGGCTCTTCCGGATGCCAGGACAGGCCAACCTGGTTAAAGAGCTGCAGGAGTCATTCGACTGTGGTGACAAGCCTATGTTTGACAGGTAGTTATAACAGCAGACTGACCTTTTGAGAATTAAATGAGAAAAAATCTAGCGAAAACCTTTTTTTTTTTTTTATCTGAACTACCTTGCAGTAATACAGATGTCCACACGGTGGCATCCTTGCTAAAGCTGTACCTGCGAGAGCTGCCTGAACCAGTCATTCCCTTCTCCAAATATGAAGACTTTCTAACCTGTGCACAGCTTTTGGCCAAAGATGAGGAGGAGGTATGTGCATTATAGCTTGTGTGTTTTTATGTGTATTTATGTATTTATGTGTGTGTCTAACATTCTTTCTTTTATCAGGGGGTCCAGGAGCTTGGAAGGCAAGTTAGCACTCTACCTCTACCCAACTACAATCTCCTCAAGTACATATGCAAGTAAGTGCACTGCTGTTTGTTTCCCTCATGATGTTTTATGTCATTATGTGTTCAGTTTTTATGAATTGTGACTGTTTCTACTTTTGTTTTTAACTTTTTATCTCTACTTAGATTCCTTGATGAGGTTCAGTCCCACTGTAATGAGAACAAAATGAGCGTCCAGAACCTCGCCACGGTATTTGGACCAAACATTCTCCGACCCAAGATGGAGGATCCAGTCACTATCATGGAAGGTATGAACAATGTGATACAATGAAGGACTTAATGGTAAAGGTAAATGTAGTTACTGATATCCTGTCTAACTGTGATCCATAGGCACCTCGCTAGTCCAGCACCTGATGACAATTCTCATAAGGGAACACATCCGTTTGTACTCAGGGAGGGACCAGGAGGGACTCACCGCACCCCAAACAGAGCTGCCTGTCCAAGGGCATCAGCTGCAGCATCGCAGCCTGGGAGCCTGGATCTCAGAAGAAGACCTCCAGAGCTGCCCGGTCTCCAATCCGGACCAAGAGCTGCACAGCAGCGCCTCATCTCTGGATGCCAAACTGTGTGCAGCAGTCACTCCCACCCAGACCCCGAACCTGAACCCTGGACCAAAACTGAGTGCTTCATCAGGGAAAGGAGAGACATTGGTCAGCCCGAGTAAACAAGCCAAGACCACACCTTCCTGGAAATACTCTTTCAAAAGCTCCTCGACACCTCGTTCCCAGACACAAGCCAAGCAAAGCAGCAGCGGCAGCTCTGTGGCTGATGTCACCAGTGTGTCCTCTAGTGGGGGAGGAGGTGGAGGTAATTGGCTAATGAATGGTTTGTCCTCCTTGAGGGGACATCGGCGCACGTCATCGGGTGAGCGCTCCACCCGTGATCGTGACTCCACTGGTTCCTCACAGAGACTGTCCACCTATGACAACGTGACATCCTCCTCGAGCATGGGGAGTGTTCCCAGCGTTGCCAGCACACCTTGGTCCACTTCCTCGTGCGAAATCTCCGTCCCTGACTCAGGAAGTGAGCCCTCAGCAAACCAGAACTGCGGAGTAGGGGGTGAAAGTGGGGAAAAAGGGGAATGGATGGAGGGGCAGAGAGAGATTGACAGAGGGAGGGATGGAGGGATGACAACTGACCCGAGCTCTGAGCAGGACAGTTGTGAGGCCATGGAGCTGTGCAGTAGCAGTGCAGCCTGCAGTGAGAACGGTATCATGGCCATGGCAGCTGGGGCACCATCCATTGTCATGTCTGAGGATGGAGATGGAACAAATCTGACACTGAGCAGTTTGGTGGAGGGACTGAAGGACGAGTTGAGGAGACAGAAAACTTCTTATGAGTCCAGGATCCAAAAGTAAGTCTGTGTTTGAAGATCCCTAAACTTTTGTTACTTGTGCAAAGGTTTTCTTTTGGGGTTAATTGTTTGTAAAGAGTGAAATTAAACGTTGTCTTATCTTTGAGTGCCAAAATCATTCTGTTCTACCACAGCATCCAGCTAGCTTTTTTTTTCAACATGATTTATCATGTTTTTTGTAAAATTCTGTAGCAGTCATACATTTAAAAACACAAGCAGTAGCAAAAGAACACCCTTGAACATATCATGCTCTTGTAACCAAATGTGTAAAAATCAAAAATCAATGAATCCTGTATTTCTCAAAGTGCAATTCAGTCACATCTTTTTCTTGGACCCTCACTGCCATGTAAAAATTCTTGATACCTCGGATGGTATTTAGAGCAAGTCTGCAGATACCCATATGATGTATAATTAGATTTTTATAGCAAGTTTTTTTAAGTACAAAAAGCGAGTGAAAGAAATTTTTTGTCATTTTGAAATGGTCACACTTCAGGTTTGAGTTGTCTTCTGTTACCACCCAAGTGCTTTCCAATGTAGCAGAAGATTAGGGGTGAATGTCAATGACCCTTGCTTTCTGTCTGTGTGTGTTCTGCGTCCTCTCAGATTGGAGGAGTCCAGTGCTGCTCTGTGTGCACAGATGGAGCGTTTGGAACAAGAGATGGAGCAGGAAAAGAAGAAGCAACGCATGCTGGAGATCAAGCTACGGAACTCTGAGCGAGCACGGGAGGATGCAGAGAACCGTAACCGGCTCCTGGAAAAAGAGATGGAAGATTTCTTTTCCACACTGGGAGATCTGGCCCTGGGTGCGAGGACTAGTGACATTTGATATGACTGGGCCAGTCATCTGTCTGTGGCCAAAACTGTCAGGGTTTGTATCTGGGGGTTGGGTGTCATACAAGGGCTCACGTCCTCCTCTGTGCATCAGGGCTTTCCTTCAAAAGAGAAAAAGAGAATAAAGGAACCAGCCATATTTGTGTACATTCAGGACAAGCTCAAAGGAAACTGAAATTTGGAGATGGCAGAAGAAATTCTGAAGGATTAAATATTAAATTGGGACTAACTGTTTCTCCATCTCTCCTGAGCTCCAATTGGTTTTGACCTTCCCACGCATGCTTGAAATCGAATTTAAGATGGCACTCGTGTAATTACACTCCTCAAAGAGTCCAAGGTTTGTCTTGTGAAGGCAGTATTTGAAAGTAATGGTGCCTGTATGTGACTGACCGTTATTGTAATTTCTCTGACATTCTCTACTGGAGAGCACTGATTTTTTCAACCACTATTTAACACGGACAATACAAGAATGGATCTCTTGCATAAACCGCAGCACTCGTTACAGAAGTTAATGCTGCAGAGAGCTGACTGATATTTATCTTTATCAGATGTTAAAAGAATAATGCTTGATTTTGGGAAACACAGATATTTGCTTTCTTTCCTTGATAAAGATGAGAAGTTTTTTACCACTCTCGTGTCTATAGGATATGTTATTGCCAACCTAGCTAAAGGCTAGCCTAAATTTATATCTGGTCATATCTAAAGCTAACAAATTGACATGACATATCTTTATTTATTTCTTATAAAAACAATGTGAACAAAAATTAAAAGCTATACTAACCAGCTTCTGTCTCTGGCTGTATATTAAACAGGTGTTTTTGTGGTAAGCTAACTCTTTACCCTATTTTCTGTCTTTTGTTAAGCTAGGCCAACTGGCAAATAGCTTTAGCTTCACATATATCCTACAGACATAAAACTGGTATCAATCATCTTATTTCGCTCTCAAGAGGAAAGCAGAAAAAAAACAAAACATTTTCCCAAAATATTAAGCTATTTCTTCAACTGTAGGGTCAGTTCAACCAGCTTTAAAAAAAGAAAACAGTTTCTCACTTGCCTATTTTGGTAGCTAGCTATGCAAAAATATCCAGTCGCAGGTTTACTTTGACTGAACAGAGGAAGTGTTAAGTCTGATTTTTTAAAAATTATTTTAATACTGTGAGCGCCAACATGAAACATTCAAATGACCTCCTTTTTATTAGGTTGTTCCATGCATAGGCAGAAAACCTGTGCAAATAAAACCAAAACTATTTGCATGGCTAGACACCTCAAAGGGTAACTGAGAACACATGACCTTTGTAATCTGAGTTAACTGACCCTTAAACTGTACAGCGGTAGCTTTAGCAGACGTTCCTTCACTTGCATTTATCCTCCTGTCCAGTATTTGTGCTGCACTTTTTTTCTAATTAGAATCATAACTTATATTCATCACAAAAGCAAATTTAGATAACTACATTTTCAAGTAATAGATTGAACCTCTGCAACAGCTGCCTCTGTACTTTCTTGTCCTCAGGCCCTTGCAGTGCCTCTTTTGTCACCATCTACATGGTTTCCATGTCCATGTGATGGCAAAGCCTCAGTCTTCGGTTCACTCCGATCCTCACAGATGTCAGTACCTTTAATGTACAGTTAACACAACAGGGACAATTAAAATAGTTATTCAAGCATTTTCAACTTAGCGCATGCTGCCTAAGACACAGGACATGTGGCTCAGTAGGTAAAGGCCATTTACAGTACACAGTAAATACCAAAGCTGGACCGCCTCAGCTGTTCACTCACTTAAGATCGGAACGGCCTGCCTAGTAGCCATGTTGATTTTGGCACATGAAGCTGAACACTGCCCTAAAAGAAACAATAGAATTTCCTGGTTGTGCCTTCAGGGAAGTGTTTTTGAATAGGAAAAATGTAGTGTTGCTTGCTTGTTCAGAGATGTAGTGCATATATTCGCGCATAGTACACACTGTGGCTGCATTGGTTTTTTTTGTTTTCGTTTTTTTTTTTGTTTGTTTTTGATATGGTAACAAACTGCTGAAGATGAGTAACTTGATCTCCCTAGACGGTGCCAATTCTTGTGAAAGTGAATTGTGAATTGAATGGAAGTTTCGAATTAAGAATGTATCCATGTAGTGAATGTAATGTGTTGTTTATAAAGCCAGCCCAATGAAAAAAAAACATGTAAGCAACTACCAGAAGATAAGAAATATATATAATTGCTCATGGTGTTTAGTTAAGCCAGTTCTACAACCATTTCCTTTTCTTGGACTACAAACCTTAATGCCAGACATGCATGCATTATGGGATGCATCGCACAGACCTACATCTGCAGACAATGATGTGCTGTGTGTGAGTCAATCCATTGGTTAATTAACAATTTTATGTTTCCAAAATTAAGGGTTGCATAAATCTCCATGTGAGAATTGCATGCCATTAATATGTTTAAAAGGATATTGCTTAGCATCTTATTACCAATCAGAAGAATGTCCAGAAGGTGTTTAAGTCAAACTTATTTCGTAAAAGGCCCAATAGACAGTTTGGTTACAAGTGAAAGTGTTCTTTTGGTTAGACAATGTGACTGTATTTTTTTTTTTTACATATATATATTTTATAGACAAACATAAAGTCAATGTTATTACATTACCATCATCAATTGCACAGGTTTACAAGGTAATTGTCTTTTAAAGCTTTTTGACCTGGCTCCCATGAATTGTCACACTCGACAGTGGTCTAAATCTATTTTAGGTTCTTGGATTCCAACTGGTACGTTTTTGTCCCTTTATGTGTGTCTCACGACTAAGGCTAAATGTTTCTTATTGCTCTGCTGATCATCTATGGTGCTTATTTATTATGGATTTCCACTATTGTAATGAATGGATATGTATGAGAATAAAGGTGACAAAGATCATTTCTGAAACATCAGTGAACCAAAGTTCTTAGTGTTTCTCATATGAAAAACAAGGAAATTTGATTTTTGTTTTAATTGATATCAATTATCTATGATATGACAGTAAGGACAAAATGATAAGAGCTCTTGATGAAAGTGAGCCTTCAAATTCTTGCAAAAACAGTGCATCTTGCTATTCATTCCACATTTGTAGACTGCATTTGAAATGGACAAAATAGGCCTTTTTTAAAAAAAAGTTTCTTTTAAAAGCAGCAGTCCCTGGCCAAAAATACTGAAAAGTATAAGTAAAGCCAACAACACCTCACTAAGTATTCTGTAGTAGTCAATTGTGTCAGCTTGAAATACTAAGTGTATGTCTAAATTTACTGGAAATATTAGGTGTAAATTTTGACAATGACAATGACATTGATTGTCTGGCCAACATATCTCTTACCCTGTCTGAGGTACTAAGCACATTTGTCCTTGATATAGACATATATCATTAAAACTAGATCATTACCATACAATTGCAGTTTCAAAAACAATCGAATTGTTTCTTAAAACAGGTGGGCAGTGTAGTTTTTGTAAGTTACTTAAACATGAGTAGATGCTGCAAACAATGAATGTTGTAATGTGGTTACAATAGAAAAAAGGAGACATAAGAACATACATCAAAGTGTATTTCTTTTATTTGCAGTACATATTTTTTTTCTTTTTTCTTTTTTTTAAGAGGTGGCATCATCAGATCCCAGTGCATGTATTCTAGTAGTGCACTTCTTTGTTGGTTGCGGTTTTTGGGACACGCAGATCCAGGAATTCTTAAAACTACTTGCATGGCTGGATTCACTAGCAAACATTACAAACCAGCACCATACATATAATGATTTCTTGTAGGTATTTACTCATCTTTTTCGTGTTTATTAACATTATTGTCCTTACCACATTCCATATAAAATCTGTTAGCCATGTTGTGACTCAAAGAACTTCCTGTCTCTGTGTCAAATCTTGGCTGACAGATTTGTTTGGTGGGTAAGACCGATTACGTAACACCATGACTATTAACAAGTCACAGAAATAAAAATTGATCTTGTTCATAAAAAAGGAAAACATGGATTGACAGTACCAAACATTTTCTTTACCTTCAGGAGATAGCTAACAAAGGCTAGGCCCATCACATACTACTAGCACAGTTTGCTGAAGGTATTGCACATTAAGTTTAAAAACAAACAAAACAAAACAAAAAACAAAAAATACATATAACAATTCTCTTACTTCTAGGTGAAGTATACATAATGTACAAAACTAGAAGTCTGTTGAAACCAACAAATAGTACACTTTCAAATAAATAAATAATGGAATCTGTTATTCACACGTCTTCGATAGCTAATTCTGCAGGCGACTAAGTATATGCAAGAACTGGCAGAAATTCAGCGTGAGGTAGTTCATCAAAGCCGACTTAAATCAGAATGATATTGTTTGAGGAGATGCAGTAATTATATAAAAAAAAATAAGCAACAACAACCTAAGAAGAAGAAAAAAAACGAAACAAATTACTCCAATTAAACCCCTAATGTTGATCTAAGAAAATTAAGAGCACTTTGGACAACAAAGTGTTTTTTTCCTGATTGATTATTTTAGCTAATATGACAAATGGGCTAATATGACAAATGGAATATATATTACTTATTTTCTCCCTTCTTACTTATGGGACACTGCTTAAGTCCTAGTTTTTATTCCTTGTTTTTAAAAATACTACTGCATACTTTTTTGCTGTTGGAATCTACCATAAGTGATTGCAGATTGAATTTAGTTTTGTAGACTACTATGCTAATCTGGCTCCTCAGTTCCAAATGCGAGCAAACTCCAGATGCTCAACAATTAGCCAACCTTTCCTTGTTTATAAAAAGAGGGCAGGAGCAAATGTGGAGATTAAGCATCACAGAAATTGAATGGGTTGCACCACATAAACTAGTTCTTACATTGAGACTAGAAGTTTCTAAATATTTACACCCATGAGTTGCTAGTTTAATCTGTTGCATAGCTAAACAGACAAAGCTAACGTTAGCTTGCTTATGTAGTTATAATTAACTGTTGAGTAGCTATACAAAGCTACTTTAACTTGCAAATACATCAAATATTAACCATAGGTATGTTTAAATTAAATAACTGCTAATTTATTACTTGTAAACTTTTGCATAGCTTACTGGCAAAGCATATGTTTGCTTGCTAATATACCTATTAAATATTAACTGGTGTTAGACTGCCTGACAAAGCTAACGTTAGCATGTTAATATATCCATTAACTGTTTTGTAGCCAACAAACAAAGCTAACATTAACTTGTTATTACATTCTTAACGGAAACTTAGCAACAAAACCAATTTCTTGCTTATTCATTTGATGTTAACTGCTGTTTAGAGACAGTGAAAGCAGTGAGAGATCACGTTTACTTGCTAATATATTAGCTGGAGTAAAGAGTTAGGGAGGAAATGTTGACAGTCAATACTTTCATATGCACTTAATAAAATGCCATTTAATTATGATGTAAACTAATAAGTATAATTTTAAAATTAATCCCACAAATATAAAAAAAAAAAATCTCAAACGACAAAATGTTTTCCGACTAAATGACAAAATTTTGCAAATTAGCCAGAGAGAATATAGTGTGGTAAATTTTAAACCACATTTATCTATTTGGCATATAAACGCACACATAAACATAATTATACCAACATGTCCAAAGGACTGGTTATTAAGTTGATCTATAGACTGGCTTATTAAAACTGCCTTTTAAGAAGTTACTGTATGTTATAGCTTGTGATGCTTAAGTAAATTCTGTTTTACATAGTTAGCTAATTTTGATCTCACATTGCTAAGATGATATCTACCAACTAATTTATTCATTGCTAAGCATTTTAGCTGCTAAGTCATTCATTAAGTTTTAATGGTGCAACCCAATTTACTAAATCACCAGTTAGAAAGTAGTTAGCTGTTGCTACAAACTTAGGCAGGACAAACACATTCCATGACGAATTTACAAAGAGTTGGTGCAAGTCCAGAATCTCAAACAGACAACGAGCCATATTACAGCAGTACAAGAAATCATGCCATTAAATGAATGGTTAAGTCCGTGTTAGCCTTACATATATGGCAGACAATAACATGTTGTCAAAGTCGAGCACAGCTCAGAGCTACAGTAGCATGTGCTACAGTCCAAAGACAACTTTTCTTGCAGCTTTACTTTGAGCTTCCAAGAAGCATCTTTATAACAGATCAAGACAGGTTCTCAGCAGACTGAATAATGTTCTTTGCCTCTGCTGTCAACATCCACAACACCTGCTCATGATCCATGACAGAATACACCCACACTGCCTTTAGTCATAAACATTTCTAGCAGGCAGAATGGCTGCATGTAGCCTCAATTGTTTGAGCAAAATATTTAAATTGAGCATAGCATGAATTCCTGTGTTTCATTCATGACCATGAATTTCAAAGTTTTCACAAGTCAACAAACATGACACAAGTTGCCTTGATGGCCTTCAGCTAATATGGCTCGTTTCATCTTGAGCAACTTCTTAGTTAAAAATTAATTAGCCAGAAACACTCTGGTTGCTTGGCTCTGCCTCAAGATATGTCTTGTAACTAAAACATCAATCTGCCTTCCAACAGGAAACAGTATCCAAAACCCCCACAAAATACTGACAGTAATGCAGTCACAAAGTTCACTTACTAAGTTTGATCCAGTAGTTGAATTATAATACCTCTATCCTGTTCATTCATCTCTCCTGCAATTATCGCATTATATTAGTACTCAAAGCCAAAAAAACTGTTATTAACCTATATATCGGTTGCTGTCACTGCAAAGAAACACTTCTTTTTACTTTGATGAAAGACCTTGATAAAACTGCCTTTTCTTCTGAAATGTCTCAAACTCATGCTTAAGCATCTCAATGTATACATCATCACCTTCTTACCCTGCAAGACACCACAGTCTCCCGCTCAAGGGTCAAAATCAAAACAAGTAGAAAAATATATGATACATTTGTGAGAACTACAAACCTATCATACATTGTTGGTTTGATATGGAAACTACTCTTGTTACCCAGACGCCATAACAACCTACATACAATGAATACACTTCCTCCCAGGTACTCAGGAATGAATGACAAACAACAGGCACTTTTCCTTTCAAAGATAAATCAAACACACTCAAGTAGGGCACTATTATTGCATACCGTAAGGATAATTTGTTTCTTTTGACTCTGGTTGTTTGTGCTGCTGTTCAACATGCTAAGTTTTAGGTTATTTGAGCAGGCAAGTCTGGTGCACAAAGTGTTTGGCCAACTTTTAGAAAAATCACTTCCAAATTTCAAAATTCACAAAAGCACATTACTAATAACAGGATCTGGAAGTAGGAAGCAGACATCTTTTCACACTGTTCCATCAGGCCGCAGGTCACTCTCCCACTAAGACACTGATTATCGACACCTTCACAAGCTCTCTCAATATCCCAATTCCCTACTTGACTCAAAACCATTCTAATTTCACCGTCACCAATTTTACAACCTCACACAATCCTGCATCTTAAAAAAACCTCCCAAATCACAACAGAAAAAACTTCCTCAAGTCCCAAATGTTAGCAATACCTCACTGTCAAAGCAGCCAAGTGCATCCAGTCCTCCAAAGCAATACCACCACTTAAGTTCCATAATGTTTAACAGCCTGTTGCAAACAAGAGGAAGAGGTACTTTAAAGCACTTAAAAATACAAAAGAGTCATCAAAAAGCTCCAAGTTATCTTGCGGGACCTAACTGTGCCATTATCAACCCTAAGCTTAAATAGAAGGTAAAATGAATCACATGGTGAGTAAAAATCATGTTGAAAATCTACCATGTCCAAACAGGAAGTGGAGGATGAGCAACTAATAATGCTTTCTTTGAATTTTACAATGTAAGAAGTAGTAGTGACTCACAAGAAAAGAACATTTTTACAAGGAACTCTACATGATCTCAGTTCATGTAAGTGGATATGTCATATACTTATAACAACATCCATACTGTGTGAGATAAAACAGATAAGGGGAGTACTCATACCATACATTTGTAAATTCAATTATGTTTCGATGGCTCACTGCGAAGTTGTATCGAAGATAAAACTACATCTACCATAAAATCTGTACAAACTCAGTCTACATTTATATGGCAAGTTGTAAAAGCAGTAGCTTACAAGTGAAACAAATGACTTTCAACAGAAAAATAGATCACATTAAAACATTTTACAGATATTTCTTTCAATTCTCACTGTCGGTTAATACAACCCAGAACATAGTGAAATCATAAATTCTCTTATCATCATCTTAGGTTCTTTGAAAAAATTAAGAAATGCCACAATAAATTACAGCTAGGACTCAATCAAAAAGAAATCCTAATTTTAAAAAAGTCTATAACTGTAATAAAAAAAGAAAAAAAGATCTGTCCTAGAAATTAAAATATTTCTTAACCAGCTATCTTGCTAACCGCTACACTACTAAAGACAAGCACAGAGAGGAGTTGGGAGGAGGTAAATGCAAGGGTGGTGGGGCAAGGAGCCAGTGTCGGGCTTGTGGTCTTGGATGTGACCAGGGGGCGAGGCCCAGCCCAGGACCAGGAGGAGGTGTACATGATAGTCATCTGCAGCAGCCCACGGGGGCAGCGGCTGAGGCAGCGGCTGAGGCAGCAGCGGCAGCGGGAACAGCGGCGGCACTGGCTGTCTTCAGGCTGCTGTCGGTGTCAGTCAGAGTCGGGTCGGTGGACATGGAGGAAGCGTCGTCGGTGGAGGAGGACGTGGAGGTGTGGTGCTGGTGGTGCTTCGTGGGGCTGCTGCTCACTGTTGCACCTGTGCTATGAGGAACAGTAACGGGCCTGTGGTCAGCCAATGAAAGCTAACATGCTGAAGGGGTTGCTGAGGCACTGTTGTGTAACTGACGCACCTTTATTAATACTTGTTTGAAAGTTTTACTGGATAATCTTAATATGTAATCTTCGTCATAACATGATCTTGGAAGGACAGCTTTTATTATTAGTGCAGCAGACTCATGAAATGTCTCACAGTGTGATGTAAATCTGAATACTGAATATCTGTTGGACATTCAGATAATGTATTTATAACCCTCAGTAATATTTTCACTGATTATGTTTTTATTTATTTTTTTCTTCCACAGTGTAATCCTGACATAATTGTATATGAGCATCTATTCTAAAAAAAGTTTAATGTGAATGAAAAACCAAGTACCAGATGAATTACATAAATCAGACACATCTTATTTTGAAATACACTAGATCGATTCTTGTTTGCAAAATTAAAAAAGAGCAACACTACTGCAACATTACACACTGAATAAATGTAGTACAGTGGATTTCTATCACAGTCACAAGTTCACCTTGTTACAGTTCTTACTTTGCTTCATAATCCTGTGTCCCATGTAGATTTATGCCAAACCTAAGCTGGGTCATCACACAACATTTACTAATGTGCTAATTGAGTCACTCTCCTGCCTAAATCCCATTTGATTCCACTAGGGAATTTATCAAAATGAAGCACAAAGATGAGCTTAAGAGTGGAAAAAGCCTTTTCCCAGACAGAGATATGAGATATGATAACCAAAAAGGTTATCATGGTGCTATAAAGGTGCTGTAAAGATGGCTACGTCTTGATCATTTACACATCTTTAAGCTGTAAGAGCTCACTTAAACATGCAAACTCAGACACACAAGAAACTCCACCAACCTATGGACGCTGGCTGTCCCCTAATGACACCGTTCTTTGTCCTCTCTTCCCAGTCCAACACTTCTTTGTATATCAACTCTGAAACAAACACGACATAATAATTTAGTACAGAAAAGACAAAAGAAGACAAAAGCTGCACTCAGTGCCCCTGCTGGTCCTGTGTAGCTCACTGATGTCACCTTTCAGGTTTTATTAAAGTTCAATTTTATTTATTTTTTTATTTTTTGTTATGTAAGAGTTAGTTGTAATTACTTATCACCATTTTATTCCCAAGTCATTTCACATAACCCTGTGATCTGGTGTTACTTGAATACTTAATCGCCTCTCTCTCACCCATTGAAATGAATAAATAAATGGCTTATTTAACATGATCGTTTTTATTTATATTCAGACAGATGTGATGACATAGCCTCCAGCAGTGTGTTTGGAATCAGATAACACCAACAAGTCACACTCCAGGTGTGAATCTCCTGCTGTCATTACCACTCTGTCAGCACTGAGGAGGAGGAAGATGTTTAAATGAAGCATCGCAAAGGTGGCGCCTCTTCCTCTTCATCTTTGCCTCCTCACTGTTATTTTCAAGTTACATATTATATAAATTTTTGTGCTATGCAGTTTTATTTCTGATCATACTCTCCTACATGTTCTGTTGAGATCCTGTAACAATCATTTGCAGTTTTAAAATAAGATGTCAAGTTTTGTGTGTTACCAAACGTGTAGCTTAAATAGAAACACATTTAAAATCCCATCTTAAGTCAAGTTTTGTCTCCTTGTCTATGAATTAACCAGAAATTTGTCTATAAAGTACACAATTCTCATATTTTTTGACTGTTTTGTGTTTAAAAAAAAGAGAACTTCCTTGGTTTCACCAGTTTTACTCCAGTTTAGGAACATGATTAATCACTTAATTTTTGTCTATTACTCCTTCTATTTCACCACATCTAAACACATCAGCATTGTCTGTGTATGTAAATAGCAACAAATAATGTGGATTTTTTTCTCAAGAAAAAAGGTCTGGTTTCGTGTTTTCACACAAAACCAAGAGGAAATGTTTGCACCATGTGGATAAGCCATTCCTGTGTACAGTTAGAACTGTGTCTCAAACATGAATGCATTAATGCTTTTAGACTTTGCGGAGGAAAACATGTATCAGTTTGAAAGTGCGGATTAAATGTTCCACAGGCAGGAAAGCATTCACACGCACCAACCTTATGCAACACACTGCACAAAAAGATAAGTACTTATGACAGCTTATCAAAGAGGAGAAACAGAGGAGAGGAGAAACAGAGGATCCACTCTACCTTTCCACTCCTCCACTGTGTGCTCTCTCTCATCCAGCTGCTTGTCTGTGATCACGGGTGGTGGCTGAAAAGAAAAAGAGGCACACGTTTTTAGTCTTTAACAGACGCTTATTCTGAACAAAGATCAATAAGTTCACAGATGTCAAACTGAGGTAAATGACTTCAGACCAGAGTAAAAACCGTCTTGGATCTGTGAGGATCTCCATCGCAGGAAGATAATGATTATCAACATAGAAATACCTGGGATAACCTGGAATATTTTCTCACAAAAGTTTGTGCTAGCACTTGCAACATGCACATTGCTAAACAGCACTTTGTTAATACAAAGGAAAAGTCTTGGAAATTCTTGATCATAATTTGTATTGTTGGGGGTCGAACTTGTAATCAGCAGGATATATGTAAGGGAACCACTATTCCACTGCTGTCACCCAAAATAACTGAATCTACCATTTTCAGAAAGAAGGTTTCTAGGTCTGCCTGACTAAAATTCCTGAGCTCTTCAGTCATTTGTCACTTTGAATTTAACGCATGTTTTCATTCTGACTAAACACTATAGCAGGTGAATGATGAGTAAACCAAAACCACTACAGGGAGAAAACTCAGCTGCAGAAGCTCCGAGCCTGAACTTAAAAACCTCCAGACTCAGCTAACAGATGGAACAAGATAGAAAACGGCTGAATTTACCCTTCCTTGCATTAAATCGACTTAATGCTGCTTTTTTTCTGCTTTGGAGGGCACAAACCTTTCCGGGGGAAATACCACAAACTTCTAAAAATCAAATTTATAGCACACGCTAAGCTGGAATAAACTACCTCAAAGTCAGACATGAGATAGAGTTATCTGTCCTCCCTAGAGTCAAATGGAGATTTGACGCATTTATGCAGTGTCAGAGCAAAGTCTGTGAACAAATCTGCACTTTTCAAAGCTCTACTGTGAGTTCTAAAGAGTCCTTTCATGCCAAAAAGAAGAAGATATAAATGAAGGCAATGATTCAGCTGATCTCTCAACCCGCCTGATCACAGGCGAAATCAATTTGCACTGGCTGAGCCATTGTGTTTGCAAGGAGAGTGTGGTGAATTGTCACCCAACACATACAGACAACATTGTGCTACCAAACACAGACAACAGATTTTACAGCCTGCCGCCCTTAAACCTTGTGCTGTTATTTTAAAGATATGGACTGCGATAACATTTTAAAAAGGGTTTTAGCGGCTGTGCAACATGACCTTACAACTTATTTTATTGTGTGCATGTGATTAGAAATGATAAAAGAGATGCGATTATAGTTCCTAAGTGTTCTTGCTAAATTCACCCAAATTCCTACAGCCATCCTTTACCAGTGCACAGGTGAGTCTTAAAGACCTAAAATCCTTATTTTCTCAATCAGATTTTTATTTTAAGTAATGGGTTCTTACAAGGAAGTAACTTTTTCATGCAGTTATTGCACTTTGTTTTTGTGTTTTGTGTTTTGGCTGTGCTCTTATGTGGGCAGGGTTCACCTGGTAACAGATTTTGTCTCATGTCCAAAACATCAAAAAGTAAAAATTAACCATGAATTACTAAGAACTTACTGCCTCCACTTCAGTCGGGTCGTACCACACGTTGATATAAGGATGTTGGAGAGCCTCGTCCACGGAGATCCGCTTTGACGCATCTATTACCAGCATCTTGGATAGTAGGTCTCGGGCTTGGCTTGCTAAAAATGTGGCAGTAAATGATGAAATCATGAGTAAATGTTGAACTTTAAACCAGGTAGATTTAAGTTTACAATAAGTGTTTCTCACTAAAACGTCGTTTGGGTATCATGTGTGTATCCTACGTAAACAAATATGACGTCTTATTTGTTTGTGTCCTCCTGCATTATGCAAACAAATCAGGGACCTACTCTTACAGTGTAAAAAAAAATGCTCCATAGCACTACTAGTGGTCAAAACGACACAAGGTTCCAATAGAAAAAAAAACATACACCTGGTTTTGTGGTCGCATTTTTTTTTTTAGGACATCCACCTTGATTATCATATGTTCTGAAACCAGCACAGGCAATCAAAGATTTTTAGGGCCAAATATGAGTATCCAATAGATATGCTGTCTATCAGAAGTACTTCAGGGGAATATACTGTTGTTACATATTCCTGTCTCTGCAAATTAATAAACATATAAAAACATAAGCTTCTTTTTTCTCATGCAACAGTTCCACGGCGCTTGCTGTGAGTGTTCCTGTCGTCCTCTCTTCATTTACACATGAACACACTCGAGGTAAATTCCTCTTCACAGTAAACAACTTGGTCTTGAGTTGTCAGCTACCGTAATAAGTGCTTGATCTACGGCAGCCACTAAAAGTGATTTGTCACTTGGGCTTTGCTGTCAGCAGATGTTTTGGAAGGCTGCAAACTTAGAGTGCAACACTAACTGATGTCATACTGTGTGGAGGAAAAGATCATTTTTCTGCTTTGCAAGTATTTGGATATATAGTGAGCCACATTTAATCTGTTATATTAATCCTTCAATTACAAAACAGACATTTAAAAAGTCACACATTATCAATCCAGCAAAAGCAAAAAAGAACCAGCTTCAAAAAGTCTTTTGTTCAAATTTCAAGCAGTACAACTAAAGCACACTGTCATAAAACTCATGGCTGTAGAAACACTGATTGCCTTATTATCCCTTGCACTGTCTGGCTTGTGATAAAAAAGCTATTTGAATTGTAGAACAGTTTCCCTTCAAGCTAGATGATTGCTGGACCTATAATAGAGGATTTATGCAGCAAAAATGGCTTGACTCTTATACCCAAATTTACAGCCACAAACAACATTCTCATGCTTCACATCACAGCATTTAGAGACGACAGCCTCCTTACCTTTCAGTTTGTTGTGTTCAGAGTCTGCAGGAAACAGAACATCAGGGAAGAGCTTCTCGAAGCTGTAGCCAGCATACCGTGGCCTGTTCTCCACGTAGGTCCTCACTGACTGGTTGAGCTTCATCAGAAACTCCTGAGACGGCGTCCCAAGCTGCTCAATAACCTTATTCCACTGGTCGATATCTTAAGGTTGAACATTAAGAAAAGCACTGGGCACGGTTTGGACAAAGGGAGTGGCTGTTCCAGAGTTGGCATGGGTCATTTTGAGTAACATTTTGAACTGATGAATAATAAAAGAGAGCCATCTGGAGCTACTATGTCTCGTGCTGCTTTGTCCTGGCTTGGATATGTTCCTAAAATATGCAAGTAGCATATTTGCTAAAAAGACGTAATGTCAATGCTGTTCTTGGATGGGGGATGTAGAAAAGGGCTCACCAGATTTTAACCTCCTCTGTTAAAGGATGGCTTAAGATAACAGAGTGCACTATTTAAACACAAGATAATTGGAGTATTTACAGCGTTTGGTGAAAGGCTGCCTCGTGGGTGAGGTGTTTTAAATAAATTTAAATCCTACTTTATCCTATGAAGAAATGTATTCAAACATTTTGAAGTTCTTAAACACTGCAATATTACATAACACAGGTGATGCTCACCTTAAGTAAGCTAGACCCTGGAAATATGTGTGCAACTCTTTTTTTCTAAAGGACAACACACACGTACATAGAGATGTAACATGTAGAGATCTACCTGGAGGACACATACAGGAAGGCCTTGTTCATATCTTTGTTCACTCTTAAAAGTGAATGAACCACAAGGAGGGAAGTTTGAGCTAGTCTTACCAAAACAAAGAAAACCTATGTTTGAGTGGAAAATGGACCATTAAATGTTTTACAATCAGACAACAAACTGTTTACTTCTATTCTAGCCAACATAATAGAAAGGTTCTGCCTGGTACGTCACATGCTGCTGTTACTTCGGGTAGATTACAATCCATTAACAGCGAACACTGCTAAAAAATAGCAATTAACTCAGATTAAAAGGCCAGATTAGCCCCCCAATTTATACAAAATTTTGAAAAATGTTAATAACCAACCCAGTCACTGTTAGCTGACATGAAAAATGTGAATAAAATAATTTGACCCTGGCTATGTTCAGAAGTCAAATTTGTGGGTCATTATGAGCTACTTCGAACGCCAAAGTCCCATGACCTTTGTCAGCTAGCCTCTGTTGAGTATTGTGTTTGGCACTCCGTGAAAAGCTTTAATCATTAAGCTAATGGTATGCTAACCTGAGCTAACTAGTCAACAGTTAGCATATAACAGTGTTAAAGAAATCTTAGCTTCATGTAGCCTAATGTAGAGTAATAAAACTGTAATTGGACACAGAAAATGGTCCAAAATATTAATTTACACTGTAGGTTAGCAAACAATCATAACTCACTTACCAAAAGTGGCTGCAAATTAACAATAACTGCTGAATAAAGCTAAATAGAGCACCTACAAAATGTAAACCTTTGCTTTACCTGCTACAAGGAGTCACCCTGTCTGCTATGAAAAAGGTTTACTGCTCTTCAATTTACTCACTGACTGAAACAATTATCAACGCTGAATACAACAACATCAGCACTTATTATGAAGGCACATTAGCTCGGCAAGTTTTCCCATTGTGTGCAAAGATATGAACAAGATGTCAGACAAAGAATGAAACAAGTCAGCATTTTGGGGGTTTGGATGGAGGCTCAACTTAAGGATACGATCAGTGCCTGGAAACAACACACTACCCCGGACCATTTCAGCCATGATGCAGCCAACAGACCAGACATCAACTGAAAAATGAAATGACAACCACCAAATTAGCATGCAGGACCAAAAAACAAACAGAAATAAAAAACAACTCCAACAACAAAAGAAAAACCCTTAAAAGAACAAAAGGGAAAAAACATGATGTGGTGCCAGGTGATGTGTGTGATACAAGACAAACATGAATCGCATGCAGCTGAGTGCACTGGAAAACCTGGGTCAGTGTCCCACCAGGGTAAAGGAAATTGATTATCAATCATTTTGGCTAGCATAAATGGCATATACTGCAAATTCCTCTAAGAACAGCAGTATTTTCAATCAAATACTCATTACTGATTCAGGACAACTGAAGAGTGAATCAAAATCTTTGAAAAGAGAGACAGACTTTCAAGGTCTTCTGAAAATGTTTTATGCAGAAATGCATCTTAAGAACCCTCAGTATCCTCAAAGCGATTTATATTTTAAGTGTTTAACTTGAATACTCAGATTTATAAAACAGAATAATATTCTTAGAGATTCCTGTAACACCAACACGTGCAACACTGCAGAATCAGAGCCTCAGAAATATTTCTATATAAGAGCACCAATTCATGCAGTGTTAAAATGTGAAGCAAAACTTCAAAGGTCATGTTTTTTGTCTGAGTGCTGCTATGGCCTACACAAAGACATATGGAAAGCAGCTTGAGGATAGACAAGGGCTTTTTTGCAGTTAAACTGGCTGTGGAAGAGCTAACTATTGAATCCTATTTCAGGTTTTTCACGTGACTGTCGTGCTCGCAGCAACAGTTCCGATAAGGTGAGTGAGGAGGGCACTGTATGGACATTAGTGTGCTGCATGTTTTTTTGTTTTTTCACAAGAAGTGCCAGACACTGCTGCAAGCAGCTCAAGGATACAATCCCTTCCTGGAAAAAGGATTTTGTGGCGAACCATTTCTGCCATAATGCAGCCCACAGCCCAAATATCCACTATATATGCGCAGCATAAAAGGAGGGAGAAGAGAATAAGCAAAAATATGCAACAAGTCAGCAGGAAAAGTTCGGGTCAATGTTTTTGTCAAGAGGATTAAGGTTGAGTATTGGTATTTAAAGATTCTCCTCAGTTTTGCTTTAATAGCAGCATTATGGCCAAGTATCCCCTTAATGATGCCTATGCAAAAGAAAAAAAGGTACTAAATTTCAAAAATCAAGATTTGCTTCGCTGGCTTGTCGGGGTGATAAATGAAGGTGCAGCCTGATGTAGAAGGAGACGAGGTATACAGCTCCTGTTCATGCACATGCAGCTTAACTCTTTAAGGGATTCTGCAGAAAGTAAGAAGTTAATAAAATTTGAGGTATTTCTGTTTGGGGTAATTAGAAGTTAAAAGTCAGCACTGTCAGAGAAAACAGATGATATCAACCTTCGTGCAGATATCTCTCTCTGCCAGGTTCGAAATAAGCATCCAACTTCTTCACCATTTGCCAAAAGGGGCAACTTCCCCTAATGCTGCCTACATGTCCTTGTGGACCTCCTTTGGTGAGCCCTTGAGACAGACATAGCAGATGGCTGCATGAAGGCCGATGTTGTCATTTTCTCAGATGGTGCTGACTTGCAGTTTTCAAAAACCCCAAACAGAAATACTTCAAATTTGCCAACTTTAAACTGTCTACATAATCGCGCAGAGCTGAACTTTAAATGCATGTAACAATAGCTGTGTAACTTATCTTCTTCCATCTTAGGCCAAAAGTTTTCACCGCTTGTATTTTTGATAAAAACTTAACTATTCATAAGTTTCTAAAATTTTGTTAGGTTAAAGGAGCCCCAGTCACTAGTCTATCCAAGGAATGTTTTCAAAATTTTGGGGATTAAACTTTTTAGCTTTCTTTTCAGGAATTAGATGAGAAGATCAATACCACTATTGTGTCTGTAAGCTGAGGGTGAAGCAAGGCAGTTATATCTTAGCATAGCATAAAACAAGAAGCAGAATGAAACAGCTTGGCTGGCTTTGACCACAGGCAGAAAAAATAGCAAACCAGCACTACTAAAGCTCACTTGTTAGCATGTTATAATTCCAGGAGTCTACCGCCAACAGACAACAAATAATCCCTTCTACACTACAATTTGTTTAAAACTTGGCTTTTTATGTGGATTAAATAGAAAAGAAAAAGTGTGTAAATTAGTGAGTTTTAGATGGATTTTGTTCCCTCTGGATGCAGTTAGGCTAGCTATTTCACCCTGCTTCCAGTCATTATGCTAAGCTAAGCTAACTGTCTGCTAGCTGTAGTTTCACATCTATGGGCAGGAGTTGTATTTATCTTCCCATCTAACACCTGGCAAATAAGGATATTTCCTTAAATGTTGAACTCTTCTTTTTGGACCGTCTTGCAGAAACTGTGACACTATTCAAGCAGGAGTACCAGGTGAAAATGCTGCAACATGCAAAAAGTCCCTGTTTTCATACTGGCGTTTTTAACCAGGCTGTAAGGAGCTCAGGACAGGCAACCTCTTAATAAAACATCAAACACATGCTAAAGCACTGCTGAGAACTGGAGTCTCCAGACAGGAAGTTTCCCACAAAGCACCAATGCCCAACATGCCAACCTTCCCCCCTGAGTGTGACCTTTACAGGAACAGGGAGAGTGCGTGTGGGAGTGTGTGTGTGCGTGTGTGTTTGGAAGGTGATGTCGAAAGACATCCTGGGGGAGTAGGCCATGCAGCAGGCCAGGCAGCAGCTCAGGCGCTCCTCAGTGGCCGGTCATACAAGAAGCTGCTATTCCTCCACTCACCGTTGGCCTGGTAGCCCATGCCCAGAATGACTTCAGGGGCACGGTAGTAGCGGGTGACCACGTAGGGCGTCATGAGGAGGCCGGTGGCGGCTGTCCTGGCCAGGCCAAAGTCCAGGATCTTCAGTGTGCAGTCAGACTTCACCACGATGTTGCTGGGCTTCAGGTCCTGTTCAGAAAACACAACACAAGTCTGATTCAGACTGAGGTTGTACAGTGTGGTTTCACATGATGCTCTGCTCTGAGAGCAAACTGACATCATAATCTCTCAAGGTCTTCACATTCCCAACCAGTGAGGTGTCTTGTAATAAACAAGATGGAGTGCCTGTGGCTTCTGTTTACTAATGGCCATCTGCCAGTTCATCTATTACAAATACTAATTTTTCAGCTAAGACAGGTCGACAAGCTGGTATTCAGCATAATTAAAATGGCAATAAATTATGTACTTCTTCTGCCATTTCATACCAACCACTTGTTTTTGTCATTAAACTTTGTAGCACATCAGCTGCCATCAGCTGTCATCAAGGGGCAGCTTACCTACAAACAGTACAGCACTATTTTCAGGAAATCTTAATTGCATTACAGGTTCAAACCGTCTCATATTGATGGTATTGATGAGATCAACACTTCTTGACATCCTTTGACTGGAAGGCTGAACATAGTCAATTGTGCTTGGATGCCACAGAGACAAAGCAAAGAACAAGAGAATCTTTAGCGATCCATGATTCATATTGCATCTGTTCACCTTATGAAAGCTTTGCGTGCCGAGCCGTGCTGATGCGAGTGGGGCTGGTTAGCTCCGCCTGTGGCTCAATTAGTTCTGGCTGGCAGAGCAAGAGGAGCTCTCCTAATCTACTGCTGCGTCTTTCACCAAGGGTGATTGACAGTGCTGTCACTGTGTGTGTGTGTGTGTGTGTGTGTGTGTGTTTTATTGACTTTAAGTTTGTGTGCATACTGGAGGGGTGTTTTGTACATCCCTGCTGGGTCCTCAAGACATGCATATATGCTTGTGTGTTTGTCATCTTGTGTAGTATCTTCAAAGTGAACAAGCACTTGAATGCATATATCTTCAGTGTGTGTTTGTGTGTGTGTGTTTGTTTGTGTCTTTTCTTGCAACCTGGACATCATCTGTGTTGCATAACGACCATTTTATGCTTGGCTGTGTTATCTGTGTTATCTGCATTAATAAAGTATTAATCAATGGAAATTAAATGAGACTTTGTCAGCTGTCATATGTGATAAAATCATTCAGTCTTTCCGAGAGTTAGATAAGACTGATACAACTCTTGTGTCTGAATGGTAAATGCGGAGCTACCACCAGCATCTGGCTAGCTTAATTTAGAATTTAGACTAGCAACATGGTAAAAAAGCTAACTGGCTCTGTCTAGTCGTTAACTGAATGTGCTTACAAGCACCTCTAAAGCTCATCAATGCTCATTAACACATTAAGGGCCCCGTTTTTTGTTGCAGCACAGTGACAAGTGCAAGCAGCACTCTGGCTTAATTCCTAACCTTTACTTTGCCCATCTGTGTGGTATTTGATGCTCAGGGCTGAAAACAAGGTGCACAGCAAGAGATTCAACTGAGACAGCGAAGAGGAAGTTGTTGGTATGTTTGAGGAAATTGTGTCTTGGATTTTAACTGAAGCTTTGTTTCTGGAGCAGTGGTAATCTGCTACCACTTTAGTGGTTTAATAAACAGAAAAAATAAGCAAATTTTGGGACAACTTTGCAGCAACACAATAAAAATATAGCTCACTATGTAGGTAAAGTAATACAGTTTCACCACTCTCCAACCAGTGGATCTAAATCAACACTGAAAAATAACACTTACTGTGAATAAAGCAGACACATAAATCGGTCTGCATTTACATGGGTGGGTCTTACAGTATCTGTTATCCACAGCTGCTTAATACTGTGTGAAAAGCTTTTCCCTTCAGTTCATTAAATCCCTGAAGCCATTTGGAGGCCGCAGGACAGCTATGTTGAGAAATGTGCTGCCTCTTCTGGGAAAGAGCCATGCCAGAACCCGGCGCCATCACTCCAGACTGTGTTTACCTTCATTAAATCACCTGGAAATAACAACAGGCTGCTACAAAGTAAGCACACCTCTCGACACATCAGACTATTGGCTTTTAACTCTGCATTCCCAAATAAGTGTATTTTCTAAAATGTTAATCTTTTCTTTCGACTCCAAACTTTAAACTTTCAAAAGCTGGGAGCAATTTACATGATCAATTTGTTGCTGTTCACTTGGCTTACACTTGCTTTTCAGAGCCATATTTCTCTAGCTTTCAAAACCATATTTCTTTGGCTAAAAGCTGCCAGTAACATTAGAACATTTTGCTGAATCTTATTAACATATCAATGTTGGCAGCCGTGTCATTGCTGATTCCTCTGAATATCTGAGGCTGGGAGATCCGGAATGCTAAGTCATGAAATGTTCATTTACAGCTACATGAGTTTGGTCACATCTGTGCTTACAATACAATATCTGAACCTTCTTGGCTAAAGCAGATGCATGCAAACTGTTCTGTGTGTTTGCATGTGTGATGGTGTGTCTCACCCTGTGTATGATGCCAGCAGCGTGCAGGTGTTTGATTCCACACAGCATCTGGTAGAGCAAGTAGGACAGCCTCTCGTGGTCCAGCTCCATCTGAATCACCTGGCAGAGGTTTGCATCCATCAGCTCCATCACAAGGTACCTGCAGGGAAAAAAACAGGGTAAAGAAAGCATGCAGGGTTACATACACACACGTGCACAGAGAATCCTACATTCACATACTGTCATGTGTTTGCATTGGCATTGCATCCATGAACCAGTTATAATCTAACATGGGATACAGTGCATTTTAATGACATTTGTGACAACATATTACTGCACAAACATAATAAAATGATATGCAATCAAAGTGGTTGAGTTATCTTAATTAAGATGACTTATTAGAGGCCATTCCCAGAAAGCCCTGAACTTCACTGCAACTACACATGCAATGGCTTATAAATAAAACCATAAACTACTTAATCATGCCAGAACTATGTGAACTACAAGCAAACCCCCCCCATAAAACTACATTTTCAAGTCTCATTTCTTCACCCACGCAGCACTTGCTTTCCATGGCATTTAGGAAGTGACAGGAAGGGTTCTTCTTCTCAAAAGATGATGATGTTATGTTATCTGGCAGCTGTTACATCATCAGCCCCTACAATCCTGCTACAAGGAGCACAGACCTTCTGACAAATTTTATTCAAAAAGCCACATCTTGGTTGACAGAGCAGGCAGCTTTGGACGGTTAAATGTAGGGTCTTTGCTTGGATGATATGTGTTTACGTTCAAACATGTTTTAATGCAATGTGTGTTTATCTAAAAATAGGTGTAATTCACCATCGACAACTGTTTTTTTTTTTAATGTATATCATGAAATCCCTCTTTTTTTGAAACTGCTATAATGCACTGCCTCCTGCCTCCTGCTCTTTAATACAAGTTTGCCTTCAGGTACAAAAACACAGAGGCAAATGGAGTGCTCATCTGCCATCCTCTCACTGTGTGTTTGCCCCGGAACCCTCCGGCTATGATTCGTCCAGTTTCCTTTTTAGCTCCAATCAGGCAGACACAGCACTGCAGACACACACACACACACACACACACACACACAGACGCACACACAAATACACACACTCACGTACACACACAGCTTCTAGAGGATGGCATTAATCATGTTTGTTCCCGTTATACTCCGTGAAACCATCACTTCCCCCCACATCTCCGTTTAGTAGTCCTCTCTCTGCGATTGCACAGCCAGTTTCCACTCGGCTGGGCATCTTGTCGACTTCGAAACACATCAAGGACACCAATGCCCCAATGATGATCTTATTTAAGGCAGTGTCCACCCAAATGTAGACCTTACACTGGTTAATTTTGCAATTAAATAAAATTTAAGACAGATTGCAGGAGCTTCATTCCACCTGTACCACCAGAGAGTTAATTGATGGTTCGTATGTTTGAGCTTTGTCTGTTATATCTGACCCTTAGTATAAAACATTGCAACTTTGACTTTGTTGTGATCTTATTTAGCTTTCATAATTAATTTAGGATGATCAACTAAAAAAAATCTAGTCTTCAGTCTATTGTGATTGCAGGTATTATATGCGTTCCTTGAAATCCATCTCCCTGCACTATTGTACCTCGTCAGTGAGTCAGGCAGGAAAACTCACTTACCACAAGCCCTTTAAAGTCTTAAAAGATAATCTAAGCCCTGAGCATGCATCATCCTATATTGATTTTAGCAACACACAGTAAGCACGTTACTTGACTCAGTGATACTCACACATCTTGGAATTCTTCCAGTGTCTTCTGTGGTGTGAATACATTTAAAAGGCCAATTATCTGTCAAAAAAATAAAAAAAGCACTGTTAATACTCTGTGAGTCTGAATGGCATAACATCATGACCACCTCTGCATCCCTCAGCTCAGGCTGCAGCATCAGTAATAAATAACAGGATATTCCCTCATTCAAAACATCACATAAAAACATGTTGCAGCAGCAGGGAGTAGCACTGTGGTAATCCACAAGTTTCCTGTTTTTAAGATCACCTGTCAGTCAAA
The DNA here is from genome assembly GCA_029814765.1 of Acanthurus leucopareius. Taxonomy (NCBI): domain Eukaryota; kingdom Metazoa; phylum Chordata; class Actinopteri; order Acanthuriformes; family Acanthuridae; genus Acanthurus; species Acanthurus leucopareius. Next base: position 2,478,304 of record JAQMCX010000034.1, read on the forward strand.
CATGGTGGGCAGCTTTTTGGATCATTATGACTCAACGAGTCAGCATGACATTGACGAGAATGATGTTTTCCAGAGCTTCCCTCAGGCCAAGCTTTGCTCCATCCCAGTATGTTCTGTTCTTTCTGTCAAGAATCTGCTCTACTCACTGCTCTACTTCGCTTGTTTCCTACACTACTTTTTGATTTCAACTCAGAAACAACCTGATTCATTTAAATCCAGATTCATGCCTGGATTTACAGGAAGACACCTATATATGAGACAGTAAAGGTGTCACAGCTCATCATCTATTACAACTAACAGTACAATTGATTTACAGAAATACAGAAAACATTTTAAAAAAAGGACAGAAAATGTCAGAAAGCTCTTACATTTTTGTGGTTGACACATTTCATGAGCACCAGTTCTCTGTAAGCCCGTTTTGCGTGAGTTTGATTCTGAAACGGTCGGCTCAGCTTCTTGATGGCGACATTCCTCTCCAAGTTGTTGTCATAGGCTGAACTGAGGTAAAGAATGAAAACTGAAATTTAGTCAGTAATATTATAGGCCACTTTACATAGACAGAGATATAGATATAGATTCGGCAAAGTTAAGCCCATGTTGGAGAATCATGGCAGAAGCTGAATTAGGTAACCAGCAATTCCTCGAATAACAAAATCAAGTCTTTACTAAATCTAATGTGCATGAGTTTCTTGGTGTTCCTTCCTGCCTTGAGAACCACAGAAGATTAATGACAGTGAAGAACTTAGATGAGATCATCACACTGAGCTTATGTTACAAGATGGGACTGAATTACTTTGGAATCAACATTTCAGTCATTGATTAAAAATGTAATAATCCAATCAATCAACCACAAGAATGATGCAGATGTAAACAATGACAATATTGCACAACTATGATAGAATATCATACTAAAATCCATAGAGAACACACTAATATACTGTACTCTCAACAAACACCACGGTATACACCATTCTTTGTGTTGAATGCATCCTATACTGATGTTATAACAACTATCTTGTCTTATCAACTTACACAGAAAACAGCTCACAAAGACCGAGCGCTGCATCAGCAGCTTCTGTCAAACGTTTTCTCACCTGACAGTTCCTATGTGGGAAGTTCAACTGTGCAGTTTTTATTCTCTCTGACTGATGATACAGATGCACAGATTTTTTTTAGCCTTGTGAGACAGTCCAGACACCTTGTGCACAAGGCTGGCATGACACAGCTGAGCATAGAGCTGCTGAATTACCTACTTTAGTCATCACTGATCACTAATTTCTATTCACGTTTAACCTCTGATTTTTAATAACAAAAAATAAAAAGCCAAATAAATAGATTCAAGATTAAACTCTGGTAGTCATTGTGATAATATCAGGTTTTGAAAAATTGTCTGGCTTTAATTTTTAATTCATACAAAGTAATTCAAGCATCATCATTTTACTGTTAAACCCTAAAAATCAAGTGCAAATAACTAAATAAAGAAAAAAAAATGTTTGACAAAATGTTCTTTCTTCCTGGTTCACTTGACAACTTATTTTTCTTAAAGCTTTCAACTCCATCTCATACAGTTTTCTTTGTTGTCATGGAGATGGCTTAGTAATTATTATGTAACCTAAGTAAATGACCTCAGCATCTCTGTGACAATGAAATGCTCATGAAGCCCATGAGATGTATTTAAAAAAAACCTCTAGAAAAGGCTGAATAAGTGGAAAAGTGGACATTAATTAAAATTTATCTTGTTAAGTTACCATATCCAAGATCAAGAATTTGTTATATTGGGATATTTTTCTCCTTGGACTCACCAGACGATTCCCTGTGCTCCGGATCCGATGGGTCTGAGGTTCTGGTAGCGTTTTAAAACCATAAAAGTTGAATCGCCCACATCTATACTGTAGTACTCCTTTTCACGCTTGTTGCGGTTCATGGTGAAGCTTTGGACAAACGCTGTGACTGGGCATCCAAATGGTGATCTCCTCTCAAGACCTACAGCACATACAGAGGAGGAGAGGTTGTCATTTTTTAAATCTGTTTCCTGCTTGATTTCACACTTTGTCTTCCAGCAGCCAAAAGAATTCGACAAACTCTTAAAACAGACATCTGCATGTGATTGCGGAATCTGTGGGCAAGGGACAAGATTCTGCTATCTGAAGCTTTATGATTTCTGTTTGGAATCCATGTAGCATTGACCAATCATGTTTGACGAGGCTCTGGTTCCATTGGGGTAAGCAGTCCTTGTGGAGATAAAATATGAGACTAATGGGCTGATATGGGACTTCAGTCTAGCGTTGAACTAAAATAAAAAACCCTCCATTTTTTAAAAAAAAAAAAGCCATATCCATTTCAACTGTCAAAATTCTGAGTTGTGTGCAAACCCACTGTCTCACTAATTCACTCAGTCAAATCGACTGGTCACCTCTGGAGTTAGTATTATGAGAAGATAGTGTGTAATCAATGTTTGACATCCTTATCTGTATTTCCTAAAATGAAGACAGTTTTGTCATTCCTTAAAGTGCAAGTCACTAGTGATAAACTTCAATGCAGTGCAGATATGCTCAAGTGTATGATGGCGCAGTATACAGTAAATCTTAACTTAAAGCTCCTCCACCCAAACTCAAGCCTTCCATCCTCACAATCCTCAAGTGAGGTTCATCAGTTATAATGACCACTACATTAAAGCCAAAGGTCTGGGGTGATGGAGGAATGATCCAGGCAGAGAGAGACAAGGAGGGAGCTGGGAAGCTGAGGACGACAAATCATTAGTGGAATTTGGAACACTGTGATGATAGCTGTACGTTCCACGCACCGTGACCCGGCTTTAGGAATTCTCGGACCACTGCGAACCCAACCCCCTTTAGTCTTTAGTATCTTTTAGTCTACAAGCCTTTCATTCTACTATGACTGAATACATCGGACATAATCTGTAGAGCACTGCATTAGGGTGCTGCTAATGCAAACCCAACATTTCCTCCTGCTGTGGCTTCACATAAAAAGCATTACACTTTTACCATCAGGTAGTCATAGGAAAATCTAATGTGTTGGTAAGTTTAGCACTTAGCAGCACTATCACTCAACAAAAATGCATATACAAAACAAGACAACAGCCATTTTCAGTATTGAGAGCTCTGTTTGAAATATTGTAGGGAGTAATGAAACAAGAATAAGCAGCCCATGTGAGGTGTCACATAAAGAGTTGTGGACAACAAACAACTTCTAAGCTGCTGGCCAACTCATTTTTCCCTTATTAACAATATCATGCTTCTATTAACATTAGGTTTAAACCCCGAATATCTCCAAATAGCCCCTTTAGCTTTTCTCTTTCACAGCAAACCATCTGCCATTGTCTTGTAAGTCAACTCCATCAAACCTCCTTTCTCTTGTCTCGGGAAAAGAGAAAACTGACTCCTGCTACCTTGTGCTTCCACTTTGTTGCTGCTGCTGCTGCACTGAGCAGACACTTCCAGTTAATAGCGCCATTTGTCATCCAACTATGTATTGATAAAAAAAAAAGAAAAAGAAAAATTACAGTGGGGCAAAAGCAAGTAATAGAATAGGTGTATGCCCACACCATCAAAAGCAGGTAAAACTGCTGCAAGCCAGCAGTAACCAAAGCAATTCAAATCCTATATATACTAAAAAAGTGATCTTGGTATCAAATTCAAATACTGCTCGTCTTTCTCTCTGCTTCCTCCTCTTGTCAGCTTGTGTTTTATCCTATCTGCTTCTTCTTGTCCTTGTCTCTTCTCTCTGACTCGGATCATAACATCATCTTTTTCTACTGCTGAAGAACCTTGTCTACAGTCTGCAGGTGAGCCACATGCTGCTGAGCAACAGGGATAAATGAAAGGATCACAAAAGAGCCTGAACTCAGTTGTGTTATCTTATAGCTTGCTTACAATTGAAGGTACAGAAACACACATGATGAAAGCCCTTGTAACCTAGTAATATGCCGTTATGTCAGTCTGTTTCCCTTCCTTTTACCTTCTACACCCAACTTGACCCCCCTCAACCTTTGGCTCGTCGCTTATTGAGATTCTTTCACCTGACCACAACCACAGGCTTACATAAGCATCGGCTCTGAACATGGAGGGTGGGTCTAATGAGAGGAAAGCACTATTTAAAAGGGGAAAAGATTGAGACACAAGACTGGTTTGTGTGAACTGGGTGTGGCATTAATTCCATTTGAATCTGGCACAGAAAACAGCGCATGCAACTTATGCTGGCCTGAAGTGACGGCAATGTGCAGCAAGTACACAAAGTACCACATGTGCCAACAGCTTAGTAAATAATACGTAGTAATAAAAACATATTTTACTCTGCTTGTCATGGCTGAATTCAATCAGAACAGGTTCTGCATTTGTTTGCCAAGAGAAACTGTAAGAAGATGAAAATGTTTCAGGTATCTCCACCACCTGCTGCTCTTTGATTATCACCTCATAGAGACTCAACGTCATAACTGCTACCTCTGATGGCACTAATGCACCTGTTCTCTTCTCTTACCAGGACAATAACTTGGAGCAGAGCTATGTCATATCAGTAAATGCAGGTCTAGCATGTGCAGCCGTGCAAGAGAGACTAAAAACAAAAATTAAAAATAAAAAAGATAACTTTTGTGGCTCCCGAGCAATGAATGTCAGTATATTTGTTTATATCAGCATTTTTTTTTGACCAAACATGTAATTACATCTTAAATTAAGCAAAATGCACTTATTTGCACTGCAATGATTGCTATAAAACTCTTTATATGCAATGTTTCCTCATCCCAGTACTTCTTTATTAATCTTTCTGTTATTGTATATTATCAAATTGATGCAGCCACATTCAATTTAATTAATTCTTCCTGAATAACAGGCACCCAAATTACACAGAACAAGAATTAAACTCTTTTCATGCAAACTGATTTACTCACTAGCAAAAATATTAACTTCATCTGCTTGCAGTACAAGGCTGCAGCGGAGTCAAAAAAACAAGTAAGCTACTTCTGACAGGCTTTACAGAAGATGTCATGGGGTAAATCGAATACAAGTCACAGAGAAGAGAGTGTGTGTACTCGTGTCATGTTCAACCAGCTACAGGTAGGCCTGATAAAACCCTGCAGAATGTGTCTAAGCTGATGTTAGGATTCAAATCAGGGTTACTATGAGACTGGAGGATCTGCGGCTGCATGTGAAAATGGAGCTAAACGTTATGACAGTGTGGCTCAGGCTGTCAGTCTAATCCAAATGTTAAGAGCTACAGCCTTTGTCCTAACCGACGCTAATAGATGAATGACTCAGGTGTAAGCTATTAGTTTGATAATTGTTTAAACACTGCTACAATTACTAGTTGGCACCAGATATACTAGTAATTTAAACTTATTGTGATTATTTTATTGACATACATATTAAGATAACAGAATAATTAACAATCTACATTTTGGTGCCTGTATTTCAGCTGCATTTAGAACACAATTTTGCTATTGAGGAATGAATGTCTTTTTTTAATATATCATCATTTTTTTGAACAACATTTAATCCCACAGATTAAGTACTCAATTTTGACTGATTTCTGAGTGTTTTCTGACTTTCAGATTATTTGGCTAGTTTGAGTGTTATTTCCAGGAAATCATTCATTATAAACATTTCTATGATGAATGTGTGAAAGCTGTTAGCTTAGTAATCAAATATGTTCGGTTGGTTTAAAGACCTCCATAAATAAAGGAAAGAGATCTGACCACATGACACCTTCAGGGGTCAAGGGACAAATCTGTTGATTACACTTTCATAATTCTCCTTCAGTAACATAAACACAAGGTACAAAAATTGCAGCTTTATCACAGATTTCCAACCACAGCTGGCACAGTTGCTGCCACCCGCTGAAAATTGCTGGCTGAGAGTAAATAGTGTCTCTGACAACCAGGCAAAAAAGAACAGATAACTGTGTCAAAAGGTGTCAGATATGTGTCTTTGTGCAGGTGAACGCACGCTCCCCTTGGCAGTCCTGTCTAGATCTGTCCTGGGCTCTTCCCCTCAGCTGTCTATCACAATGTCTCTCCAGGGAGGTTATCTGCCTCTCATTGGCTGTTACAGGTCTGCTCTTGTTCACTCCGAAATGCAGTGACTTTACCATCCAGATTGTTGCACATACATATGAGGCTTGAGTCGTCTGGATAGCCAAGACTAGGTCCTTTAGCAATGTATTGCCTACAATTTAAGCCTAACCTTAAATAACGTATTAAAGAAAAGGGAAATATTTTAAGTGACCTAATTAATGGCTACAATTTAAAGCAGGAAATGACAGTCATGTGTAGCAAGAAAAAACAAGAAAAGCTGCATAGAAATTCAGATATGCAATCATCTGTTTAGCTGCTGTTGCCAGGTGCTGAAAGCTGTAAATAATGGGCTTGACAAGGTGAACTGCTACCAAAGCGAAGGTGAGGCATGCATGCAAACCATGCTGTTATATGTTTTTTTAGTGAACACAGTTTATCCACTCAGCTATGGCAACATAAAAATAATGATACTGATAAAGACAGAAAATTTCCTCAATGAAAACATTAGAAATTAAGATATGCAGTCATTAATGATGTTACCAGACAACGTACGTAAAACAAATCCCACGACAGAAACAAAGTAATTTGAGCTAAGAGCACACTGTCTGGTGGCAGGATAATACTTTGGCTACTTAGGGCCCCATTTGGCCATGCAGTGGACGGGATGTCCTCAAACAGGTTCAGGCTTCTTAAAAGTCCGACACCGAGCAGACAAGTGATGCAACTATCATACTCTTCACTAAGCTTAAAATCCATGCCAACAACGACCAGACATACCATCATCTTATTTTACCACCTTAATCATTGTCATCCAACAAAGCATGCAGAATACTTGTGCACAGTCTCAAACTCCAGCAAATACACCCATCCTGTGGAGCTTGCAGCATGGCACTGAAGAGACACACCCCATAATAAACATAAACAATACATGCTTTCCTTCCCGTTAATGTACACCTTAGACACGAAGTTGCTTTTTTTTTAATGGCAAAGGACATGGTGCCAGTTTGCAAAGACATCAGATTGAGGGAATTTAGTCTATGAACTTGACTGACTCTGATTATAAATGCTTTACACTGTGGTATCTATACAGATTAATAACTACTGTAGATTTATGTGTGTTTGTTTTTTTTCTTTTTTCTTTCATTTTGCAGTTTCTTGGTGAGTTTTTAGTTACTGGAAATACTAAGGAATTTGAAGCTAAAGGGACCCTTTAAGCTCAACAGAATAGTGATCAAACATACATTGTAACATACAGTATATAATTATGGTGTATGGTATTAAAACAATTTTAAAAATTCCCATCTTACCCAACATATCCCTAATATAGTTCATGCCATAATATATAATCATTTGCCCTTGCAAATTTTTAAAAGCCTTATTTGAATAGCCACAGTGCATGAGCTGAAAGCACAAAACATATTTTCACAAGGGTAAAAACATAAATGAAATATTACATCCTGCAGAAGAAAATCTGAACATGATCCAACGATGTGCAAACACATTAGAGTGGTGATTCTTCCTCAAGGAAACTGTCTTTGCCCGCAACCATGATGGCTAAAACTGTAGCGAACTGTTGTTTTATTTCCATCCATGCTTGACCTGGCTGCCAGGTTGGAGCAGGACAACCAGCACACACCACAGTGTGACCTGTCTTTATATCAATAAACTGACTCCACCAAACTGGTAAAATTATGGTATTCTAACACAGTTCATCCAATTTTCATGGAGGAACTAAGAAATAAATGGCCACTGCTATTACAATCAGGAATATGAATCAACCATAGTTATCCATGGGTCCAAAATCTGCAGGTATCCACCAATAAGACCTCTGGATATGAATATGAGCTCATCATGTGTTAGCAGGGACTCATAATCCCATCCCTGCAGGCTACCTTTCGCTTTTGGTGCAGGAATCAGATTTCTTGGTGCTTTTGGCTGACCACTGCTTTTCTCTTGGCAGGTGGTTCAGAAAACCTCGTTAGCAATGTGCGGTGCAGTTTGGGAGCTACATCACCCAAATATGACTACAGGATCACGGTATGGTAGACAAACACACGTGCGCGCGCACCCACACACACACACACACACACATACATGTGCGCGCGCGC
>JAQMCX010000034.1:2486539-2501280 GCA_029814765.1 Acanthurus leucopareius
TCTTTGCACGTCCCATCAGTCTTTGTTGGTTTCACGTAGACGAACGGCTCCTGATGGATCGTCACAATCTGAGCGCGCACACACACACACACACACACACATACATGTGCGCGCGCGCACATACACACACACACACACACACACAAACATACATATATATATATATATATATACAAACATACATACATACATACAAACATACATACACACACACACAAAAGCTGTCGACCTTACCTTTGATCAGACAACTCTAATAAACCAGACTGATACTTAAATTCATTACAAAACTCCACATTCGATCCCCTGGCTTTGATAAGCTATCTTGCTTGATTGTAAAGATAGAGGCTGGTATATGCCACCATTTGATTGTTGCAACAATGATATACCAAACTGCAACATTATGCAATTTCCAAGGAAAATGACTTAACCACCTTTTGATTTTGCAGGGTCCCGCCACTAACGCATCGCATAAAAACGCACAAACAGACAAAAATTTAGCTAACAACTGATATTCCATGTGCTCAGTGTTGTTATTGAATTTGCACACATGCTACTACAGTACAATAACCAATGTAAACCCACCTATGCTCAGTTGGCAGGAAATGAGTTTGCCCATCTTTTTAGCTCACAGAAAACTGCATGGTATGATATCATGTCGATAAATAGCAGCAAATTGATGTTAGCTAAAAACAGGGTGTATTCAAATGAGTCAATAAGGGATTTTTGTTTACACAGAAGGTGTTACCGTCATTGATGCCCACAAGCTGGAGGTCACAACGTTTTCGTTGAGTCTTTCGCTTGGTCTATGACTGGCAACACCACCCGGTTCACAGTTTACACTGAGAGCAAAGCTAATGTGTGCAGGACTGACATGGATAGATTACAGTAGTGAGCTTCCCAGTGTAGCTGCTCAGTCTGGTTGCCTTTTACCAGTTAGGCCAGACCTGTCCTGCCTGCTGTGGTGGTCAACATTTATACTGTAGTAACACCTATTTACAATAACGTGTGGGGCTCGCATTGGTTAGTTCCTATCCCCAAACGGTCGATAATAACCCGTCAAACATGTCTCATAGGAAGAAAAAATCCATATGTCGAGCTCACCCCTCTCTGGTTAATTCCAACAGTGTCGACCCGCAGTCGCCGTTTGCTGCCTGCTGGAGACACAACCCGGACGTTTTTTGGAGAAAAACAGCTCTTTAATCCCTTTTTCCTCCGGATACACTCCCGTTTCTCTCACACTAGTAGGCCACGGTCATCGCAAAATGCATGTTTGGCTTCAACGTAACCCAATCTTTGTGCTTCCGTGACACAAGCAGTTTCTGCCATTTCATACCAACGTCGTCGAAACCTTGCGATGTTTCCTCGGCTGCACAATGAGGACCGGGGGGACGTTCAAGATCGCCTGCGCGTTCCCGGCAGTCGCTGGGGGAAGCGGAAGCTGCGGTTTCGAAACGTTTTCAAATGACACTGCATACAACAGCAAGGTACTTATATTTACACATGTTGACAGCATTAATATTACATAAAAAAATCAATATGTACATAATATATCCACAGATAAAAATATATACAAATGTTATACAAACGGCAGTGCAACCGAGGTAGAATTTAAGACACATGCATACATGCATTTTTTGTATTTCCTAGTAACAGGTAGTTAATGCTTGTTGCCAAGTGCAATTTGGCAGTTATATTTTTTATAGTACATGTATTCAAGTTAAAGGCGGACTAAACAAGTAGCCTAGCCTAAAAATGTAAGTACAAAACAAATCAATGTCCACATACTCCACCCTCAACCATAATTTCGCCCGATATTATTCGCCATATAGTCAAATATATGACATAAAGTTGCCAAAAAGCACAACAAAAGTTGCGTCTATGACACAGGAATGACACTAGATGTTATCTCAATTTCATCTCCTGGAAGCATTAAGCTTCCAAAAAAACACTGGCTGGCATGTTGGTAAGATTTTGTGAGTGCCAGCTCTGATGTTGGGGATGTTTTCAAGGTTTTGGCATGCCTTTTAGGTAGTTAGTTAACTTAAAAAAAAACTTCATTTATCTTTGAATGAAAGAGAACACTGTTGAAGTTGTTGGGTAATGCTTGCGGTCACCACAATCCAGAATTAGTGTGATTTATTAAAATATGTGAGATCTTTACTCCTGATATGGGACAGTGGAGGAGTATTAATGGAAAAGATTGTGTGTTTCTGTGCATCCATGTGTTGTAGATTAGCATTTAAAGTCTATTGGCTAGTATTGAATAATCAAACCTCAGCCTCCCTGAAGATATCCTCCAATCTGTTTTCAATATAATATGGACTTGGATATGATTTTTATCATAACAGGCTGTTTTCACATAAAGAAACCTCTAGCTAGCGAACATTTCAGCATACATTTTTGATTTGTGATGTTATAAATCGGGAAAGCATATATAGACAGATTTTACTTTGTGTTTTGGGATTCAAGACTTCTAGCTGACTGAATCCTTTTCAAAATAAGGCCTTGTCCACACATACATGGTTAATTTTTTTTAAAACGTAATTTTTATTATGCATTTTAGCCTTTGGCAACAAACCAGTGCAGTTTTATGTCACTGAAAAAGATCTGAGAGAGAAAGAAAACTGGGTTAGGCTTTAGTCACCAGTTTATTAGGCACAGCTAACTAAAGTAAAATGCAGTTATGTACACCACTGTCACACCTGTAGACAAATGACTATAAAATTGTTGTAGGCCTATAGTTGGTTTAACACCTGTAAAACTGTTTGACAACTAAATCTTATGAGGGAATTTATTACAGTGCTGTTGAATAACACTGCACTGGTTTTAGAAATGTTTATCCTTGTAGACTGGAAACTAAGCACAGGTTAACTACAGTTTTCACTGCAAGCAAACCATTATACCAAGACTGCCATATATCAAGCACGATGACCAGCACAGACACTATTGATAAACAAGTACAGAACATTAAATCAAAAGTATTCCACTCAAACTATAAATGTAACCATTTTTAACTATTAGTGTAACCATCTTTATTTCTATAAGAGGACATAAAATTGTCCTATGAACAATTAAAAAGCATCTGGTGGCCCTTTTTTTGTATTATCTCCCCCATCATATTTGGACCACTTTGAAAACCATAATACTTGTAAAAATTGTAATAACAAGGATTTAAATGTCAGACTACAATATTTTTTATGGTGATAGAGTAAATAGGCACATTCACTAAAGTAGATAAGATGAGTATTTTAAGTTATGCTACTATTTATTGCTTCGCTACATTTATCTGAGAGCTATAGTGTGTCTTTGAGTCTCTTTATTAAGATTTTAGGAGTTTATTGTTTAAGACTGCGGGGCTTTTACTGCAAACTTTGATAAATCTCTTAGTCAGTGCTGTCCTGCTGATGTTTTTCTGATCTAATTTATGAGAATTCAGCACTGGTATATGGACAACCTATTAGAGTTGTGTGTTTAATTGTTATCACAGGTGTCAAACTGACCCCTAAAGAAGGGTTCTTCTGCTTCTGGCAGCAGTTCACATGCAGGCGTCACCTTGAATCACCTTCCAAAGGTCAATGTGTTAATTGTTCCTTAGACTGTAAAGGACAGAGACATAAATCCTGACTGAGTTACAAGGCCTCCCTTGATGATGTGGCGTAGGATGAAGTGGTTGGTAAGTATATCCAGCATAGTGAGTATGAGGATAAGACAACAAAAAAGCAGGAACAGCACCTCTGAAATGTTTTAGTCCTGTTACTTTCAATTTGTTCAAATTTCAGAGGCCAAACGTTACTTTTATTGTCATTTGATTATTCATGTTTTTACTTTGCATGTTTTTGAAATTTGACAACAAACAAATAGCCCAGTTATACCCACCTATATGACCTAAAAATATAAAAAAGTATTTTTACTACTGATTCTTGATTACACTTATTACACGTTACATGTTATTGTGTCATTTTATTTAGTTCCTTTTGAATAAAAGAACTTTAAAAGAGTATGTCTACATCCTCTGACTAAAAAACAATTTTCAGTGCTTTTTTAAGTACTGGACCAAGTGATAGCATGCTCCATAATCTAATAAACTATTAGAAAGTGTGACTATTAATGAGTCACTTGCGGTTGAAACATCAGATTAACACAGTTCCGCCTACAATGGGTTGGTCCTTTGCTGCCCCATCTGCCGTTAGCTTGCCCTGCAAATCCAATTATGTTCTTATGTTCCCCGGTCTAAAAATAGTTGAAAATGAAGGAAAACACAAAAACAACACGTCATAAGTTGTGAGCGGAGAGAAAATTATGCCATGGAGCTGATGTGCCCTTTATTTGAAGACAATTGATTGTAAACGAGGAAATGAGGATGTACGACGCTCAAATGAGGGAGAGGAGGGAGGAATGGCAGCAGGGAATGCATGAGAGGAAGAAGGATTAGGTACAGATTGGTGGATGTCTGAAGGAACTTAAGTAGAGGCTCTTCAGATACCGGATGAAATAAGGTAGGCTACATAATGCACATATTTTTTGTTTGAACACCACCAGTGGGCTAAGAAATGTGTAGACACACTTCTGATTGAATCATGAGATACAGCATTCTTTGTCATTGCTGCTGATATGAGACATTTTCCATTCCACAATGTAGGATAATGAATGAAAAGTGTCTTAACAGGTGAAACAGAGACTCATGGTCCCTGGGTCACAACTACTTTTTTTTAAACTAGTAATTATTCAGCTACTCAGTAGTCATTACTGTCAAATTAAAGGTGCTATAGTAACGTTTTGGCAGCAATTAAAGGACAGTTCCTCACTTACTACCATAATTTTTTTTATAAAGTGTGGTTAAAAAATGGTCAAATTTGCTTCAAATCATTTCACCCAATCTTAATGGATTTAGTGCAGGATTTCTGGTTTTCCTGGCCCATGTTCAACTCCCGTTGTACCAACAGTTTTATGTCTTTTAGACAACACTCAGGCTGCTATACTCTCCCGTACTTCCATAGCACAGTTTAAACTGGACATCAACCCTGCACATACAGTACACGGTCCTAATTTGACCTTACTGTAAGAACTGTAGTGTATTATGTACTAAAATGTTACATATAGCACCCCTGTACTTTGGTATAATTACCGGTATTTCAATGGTCAGAAATGTGATTATATGTGATTAATCAGAAACACATTAAAATGATAGGGCTTTCTTAGGAAACACATGAATGTGTGTGCATGCTGCTTGTCTCACTGTCACTCTCTCATGTCTTACTGGAATACATGACCTGAACGAAGCCTCCGTTAATGTTATTAGCAACACCTGCGTTTTCCCGAGTCAAAATGTCTGCTGTGAAAAGGTCTTTGTGGGTTGTTGCAGCTACCACGTGGACGCCTCACCTCAGGTTATCTTAGTCGAGTGGAATCAGAGTGCACATCACCTGATTAACAACTGCGTTAGTTAGCTGTTACTCGGCTACTTATCTGTCAGGTCTCCTTACATTTCACAGGAAGCATGTCTGCTTTCTGTCAGTGTCTTAATTCTGTTTGCATGTAAGAAAGGTCGGTGACTGAAACGGATGCAAACCAGTGAGTCCATATGGTGTCTCAACAGCATTAATGCCAGAAGCTGTTAGAATAGTACATTATGTTAAATTAAAAAAGATTTAAGTTAATTTAAGAAGTACAGTCATCTAGGCGGGAAAAGAATAAACACCAACAATATTCCTCTGTCTTCTTCCTCAATGCCTCCATGTGAGGGAATAAGATCATTATTATAAGATGCTTTCTGGAAGCTATCACACCACTACATCATCCGGACGTTAATCTGATTATCAAACAAATAATTAAAACTCAGGTTACATGAGGACCATGTAAATAACTCAGAGTGTTATGACGTTTCTTTTATTTAGTACAGCCTTTATCTTATGTGAGTGGTGTTAGTGTTATTTTTGTCACAAAGCCTATATTTTGTCCACCATCATAAAATAGAAACCTCAGGTTGCTCTTCCTGTTTTCTGCCATGAAGTGATGCTACATAAATCACCAGTATATTTGCACTACAGTCTGATCCTTTGAGGAGCAGGCCGACTTATAATATCTACTGTTTTCATCAGTTCTTGCTCAAATCTGCTGCAATGTCCCTATTATACAGTTTTCATTCATTTTCCCTTCCTCCTTCCAGAATAGCTCAATCAGCTGTAATGGATATAGCACTGAGTTTCAGAGCGAGTGGAGGAAATGTGTGACCTTGTCTTGCTTCTTGTAACAAGGAAAAATGTGATAAAACTCCATTACTGCATTAGGATCAGTTTATAAAAACCTTAACCCTTGTTCTATGAATTATACATGTTTGTCATAAAAGCTGTGATCTCCCATTTATCTTGACCTAAAGCTTTATAATAAATGTGAGGGGAATGTCCTTTTCACAATTATGTTAAATAAATATTACTTTTAATTTTACATATTATGTTCATTTTTTATTGATTTCGATTTGATCTTTTAAGAGATCCTATATAATCAACACCTGAAACCTTCTCAAGGTATACTAAAGGAACTTCAATTAAATCTGTACTGTAAAAATGATAGATCAAGAAAACAGAAATGAGAGGTTAGTATATAAGAAATAATATTAATAATCGAGATGTGTTGTTTTCTTTTTTTTACTGTTGTTTCCAAATATAAAAATGCTTAGAAATGTGCTCATAAAATGCTCAGTGCACATGACTAAGAGTACCTGGTTTCACCTGAACTAGTGATGGATTGTCATTAATTTTTCAAAATACTTACCAGAATTAACAGAAGGTTCTCAAGGTTATTTTCTCATTCAAAAATCCTTTTACATATTTACTTAAGTGCTAAATACCAACCTTGTCTGAAAAAAAAGAAAAAATCAGAAATGTAAAATAATAATAATGTTTTCATTACCGGTAAGTTATTCTTCCATACTGAGGGAACAAGTCTTTCACATACCTATCTTTGGCTCTAGAGAGGTCCCTTTGCAATTTTTACATTTTCTAAATGTGGGTTTTCTCATACGCTTGAAAGGGGAGGGTGAGGTGAGAGGTATTTAGTTATTTGCAATCTGCAACTGGTCCCTAATGCTGGCATTTTAATATCTATTTATGCAGCTTCAACAATAAACTGCACAAGAGCAAAAACCTTTTCCACATGCATAATTCAAAAGCATACTATATTGATCTGCAGCTTTAAGTGTGTGTTTGTCTGTTGTGTGTGCATTTCCCAGCAGAATGGGTACATTTGTGACCCTGGCAGAAGTTTTAGAGGCCCGGGGTTCACCACTGGATGAGGATGAGGTCTGGTGTCTGCTGCTTGCTACCACAGGGGCCTTACTGGACATTTCCAAAAAAGGTTAATACTCATCACTCCTTTATTCTTCACATTACTCTTGTTATCTGGGTTCAGAGCTTTCTTCTCAAGGAGCGTTCAAGTGCATCCAAAAAAACTCAGGTTTAAATGTATAAATGTTGAATGCATACAGTGAAATAGGCCAAGAGAAATTTATGAAACCCATGTTTGTTCTGTTTTCTGTTATGGTTCAGGCAACATGTACAGTGTTCTGAGCCCAGGCTCAGTGCTGCTGTCAGCCAATGGGAGTCTGGCCTTCAAGAGCTGTGCCCGAAATGAAGACGTGGCCTCCTTCACAGCTCCTGAGGTCCAGCAGAGTCACGCAGCCTCCACCAGGACTGCAGTCGAGAAGGTCAGACTTGTTGTGAGGATATCTGCTGTCAAATATATCATGTAAACAAGTAGTTCTAAACGTGGTCAGGCCTCACGGAAGAGGCTGCAAGATGAATCTGAGAGGATGATGAATGAGATAGCAAATATTTAAAAACATAAAACTGTGCCTCTCAGTCTTTTCTACACATATTACTGCAATTTTGTCCTGAAATACAGTTATATTACTTAAGGTTTCTGAAAACTATTCTAGTTAAATGATCTAAAGTAAGAAAACACTTATACATTGTTTCATTACATATTAACATATGACAATATTAGGGTTTATGTCGAGAAATTTCTCAAGTACGAGATGAAATTGAGAAGCAGATCATTGTGAAATAGGTCCATAACACTTTTGGATTAAGTTTTTTTTTTTGTTTACTTTCTGTCACTGCATAGTGCTTTAATTGAAAATTAAGTATTATCACATTGCTTTGTGACATAATTGCTAATTCAAAAACAAAAGGCAGAAAATTCCAGGTAAACACCACACAAAGTAGCATCAGGAAAACAAAAGGAAAGACTTCAAAGGAAGTGTTTTTATGTGAGCAGAATGTCTGATTTTCTTCCTGCTCCTTTGTCCTCAGATGGTTGTGTACTCCCTGGGAATGACTTTTTACTGGTGTGTCGATTATCATCTACCTCAAAACCAGGTACTTTATGCTCTCTCTCTGTTGTCTCTCGCTCAAACTCACTTTTGCATGTTCTTGGTACTCATGCTTGCTGTCACCTGTTTCCTCCCAGCCGGTCCAGCTAAGTGCAGAGCTAGATGGTTTGCTGCTGAGCATGTGTGAGGACATGGCAGTCAGGCGTACCGACCTGCTTACAGTGTTAGAGGCCTGTGAGCTTCACCACAAGGCCTCCATGCTTCCTCCTGCCGAACGGCTAGTCAGGCAGTTGGTAGAAGATGTCTACAGGAACTCAGTGAGTGTGCATTTAGTTTGGTGGTTTCACCTAGTTAAGTGAGGTAATTAAGTAATTAAGTACAGATTTTTAGTAGTTCGGTAAGGTTTCTTTTGTTTTTGAGTTAACTGATGGCAGAAACTCTGCACTTGTTTCCTTGAGCTGGAGAGTGATGTCTTTTGCAGGTGGATCATGTGTCCATGGCTGAAAATGGATCCCAACTAACAGATCGCAGTCAAATGATCAGGGACAGATTACACAGTAAGAAACTGCTTTATTTTTTGTCTGCTTCAGCATCCATGTTTGCTCTGTAAACCACTTGCCTTGTGTTCCCCTTTAAGAAAAAAAAATAGGACAAAAAAAGTACAGTTATATATTTATATTTTAATTGGACTTCAAAGCTATTGTTTGACAATTTAGGAAATGCTCTTATTCCCTCTCTCTGTGAGTTAACGTTAGATGAGAAAATTGATACCACTCTTAAGTCTGTGCAGTAAATATAGACTGACCACCAACTAGCTAGCGTAGTGAGAGACAGGAAGTTATGAGGAAACAAGTAGTTTAACTCCACCCAAATGCTAAGGATTTAAAAAAGATCAAGAAAAAACAATTTTTTTTCTATTTTTTGATGTATTTAAAAAAGCTAAATGTGTTAATTAGTAATTTACAGGGGCTCGTAGGTTTTATTAGTTAAAGTCTAGAAGTCAGGGACCTGGCCTACCAGCACCTCTGAAGCTAACTAATTAACATTTTGTAATCTGACAATAAACATTAGCATATCTCAGTCTACAGCTAACAAAATCCACCAACTAGCACATGTAAAGCTCAACATTCTTCACATTTGATTTTTTTTACTTTTTTTTCAGAGCTCAGCTAGCTTTTTACCCTGTTTTTAGTCTTTATGCCAAGCTAAGATAACTGACTGTTAGTTACAGCTTAATATTATCCATACAGATGTGAGAGTGATGTCAATCTTCTAACCTAACTCTCAGCAAGAAAAAGAATAAACTTATTTTTCAAAGTACTGTTTTAATTTTACCATATCAAGTGTGAAATCTAGCATACAGATATTACTTATCACTTTATTTTCAGGAGGCTCTTTCAGTAACTCAACATGGGCATTGAAGAAGAAGATTTTTAGAACGTTCTCCGGAGCATCTTACCCATGTGATCCCCCAGGGTATGAACTTTGTCCAAAATGAACTTACCATACCTTACAACACATGAATCAAATTCAAGTTAAGTTTGATCAGTTGCTGAAATAATAAATAGATGTAAAAGAGAAAAATAAAAAGACAGTGCTCAGAAGACTGAATCCTAAGGGTTACCTCTGACAGGAAATGTGTGATATGTCTTTGAGCTACCGTGTCATGATTGACAGATTTCGCCTTCTATCAGACTGAGAATGGAAACCTAATTTTTCCCAGGATTCCCTCAGGAGTTCGACACAGGGAGAGTTACGGCAGCTGGCAGCAGCTGAACCACAGCCCCTGCAGTCCGTACATGGATGGCAATCGCAACACCAACCCAAGATCCCTAACACGGTTTGAGTCCACAATGAGTCTGAGCGACAAGAAAGTAAAGGTGATCCAGATTGTTAAATGACGTTACATAATATGATAAAATGATAATATGATGTCTCATTACATGTTCTATCAAAACCTTGTATTGGAAGAGTCAGCAGTGTATTTTTAGTGGCTTTGTTCGCTGTTGCAGGATATGGGTCCTGAGTTTATCAGGGTGCTAGATGAGCCACTGGTTGTCTTGGAGCTGCCGGGATCCATTGTGGTGAGAAATTACAGTCCTGTACAGAAAAGGCATCATTGTGCAACTCTAGGGCTAATTTTCCAAATCGAACATATTCAAAACCAGCCATCAATCAAAAAAAGTTGTTTATTTTTCTCTAGCTTAACATTTAACAGTGTTATACAGTGTTATATGACCTGCAAGTTTAAGATTAGTTTTAGATTAGATTAATTTTAGTTTGATAGCCTAAAAATTATTCTCTCTCTTGCAGTCAAAGAAAGGGAAGTCTCCAACCACTCAGCGGGAGCTGAATGTGGTGATGCCAAACGGTCAGAGCATCCTGGTCAAGTGTGAGGTGAAATCCAGAGGAGGAGACGTCTTTGACATGATTGTGGCTCACTCCAACCTGATGGAACATTTCTACTTTGGCCTTGCTTATATAGACGGTAAAGGATGAGTAAATGAGTGTGTGTAGTGACCAGAGATATTATCAATGTAATTTGTTTCAGCCTACTGGGAACATATACACACCAAGAGCCTGAAAATGCAACTTTTAATCCTTTTCTTAAAGAACTGTGATTTGATTTGTTATGGATGAGAGCATAATCGAAAGTAAAAAACTCTAAAATGCCGGGTTTCACACGTGTAAAGACATGAATGCTTGTAGCTCAACGTGCTTACAGTATGCTGGTGAACAGAACTACCAGCAAAAAACACAAACAGTCAGGTAGGACCGTATAGAAAGGTCAACCACTTGTTGGTGTAACTAAACACTGTTGTGTCAAACTCTGGTCCAGACAGATTAAAAATCCTACATCATTTAAATCAACTCGCAATTTTTTTCTTTCCTCTGTTTAGATAATGAGTTTTTCTTTGTGGACAATGACACGAAGATTTCCAAAGTTGCTCCAGATAGCTGGAAGAAAGTGCCTACAACCAACTTTGTCCTTTTCTTCAGGGTCAAATTCTTTGTCAATGACATTTCTCTTCTTTTGTAAGTATTTCTTCTTCTTGTGTCATTAACAAAAAAACAAAATATGTTTTGTGAAGTCTGTGAAATCCTTTTAAAATGTATACTGCCTTCTCTTGCAGGCACAAACAGACCCGCCACCAGTATTACCTCCAGCTCAGGAGAGACCTTCTGGAGGACAGACTGTCCTGCCATGAGGAGACGGCTCTGTACCTGGGAGCTCTGGCCCTGCAGACAGAGTGTGGAGACTGCATGCCTGAGGTTGGACACAACAGATATTAAGCAACACAAACTTACAGGAGCCATCTCAAAAATGACAAATTCTAAGGTCAACTCAATTTGGCTAAAACTAATTTATGTACGTTTTTAAACATTAATATATCATTATTAATTAAAGCGTGCCAGTATGGTTTAGTGAGTGAGACCAGTGCTTAGACACATTTAGGCCTTTATTTGATGTGAATGCTACTGTTTTATCAAATTATTATATTCATTTTATCAGTAGCCAGGATATTCAAATCTAAGTAGTGCATGTGATAAAAACCCCTACTTTTCACAAGAGGTGGCAAAATAGTGCAGTCATAAGGGGGAGTTAATTTTTTTCAAAAGGGTACATTTTCCATAAAATGCCACACTATTAATTAGTAAGTGTTAAGTTTCCCGTCAAATTAAGATTTTTGAACTAAAAGGTTTTGATCTGTTGTTTCAGGTGTATGGTAGAAACTACTACCGCCCTGATCAGTATGTCTCCAAGAGCGTGATGGAGAAACGTGCCTTGCCTTACATTCAGGGGGAGCTGCTACGACTTCACACCAACAACGCTCAGATGCTCACCGATGAATCAGAACTTGAGTTCCTCAAGGTAGCAGATAGTGGCTCTAGCCCTGATAATAAAGACTAATATCTTGTGAAACAAAAACAAGTATCATGAAGCACGGACCCCACTCTGTTTGCGCCTTTAGGTGTGTCAGCAGCTACCTGAATACGGTGTGTTGTTCCATCGAGTGATGCGTGAGAAAAAGCCTCTGGAAGGAGAGATTGTCCTCGGAGTTTGTGCCAAAGGAATCATCGTCTACGAGATTAAAAATGGTTGCCGATCCACCAGTCAGAATTTCTACTGGAGGGAAACAGCAACAATATCCTCTAGTGTGAGTGCAGCGATGGTTTTCGTCATTTATTGATTTATTACCAAAATAAAACTATGCTTGATGGTGATGCTTTTTGTTTTTCAGTGTGTAATAAACCTGTCCTCCATGTTTCTGCAGAGGCGTAAATTTGTAGTCGAGAGTCGGGCCAGCAAGAAGAAGTACACATTCATCACAGAGAGATCCAAGGTAGCCAAATATCTGTGCAACCTCTGTTCAGCCCAACACAAGTTCAACAATGAGATGACATCTCGTCAGCTGACCCACAGCCTGGTCTCAGGTCAGTCACTGCATCATGGCTATTGCTAACACCAGCTTTTTAGTTTAAAAACTCCAGTGTTGTTGCTTTTTTTTTGATGACTTCTCTAGCCATCTGCTCCACTCCAATGTGTTTTTATGCATTTACCTGCAGAAGAGAACATTGTACAGTATGCGGCAGTGTGTCGAGCTCAGAGCAGCCGACACAAGTCGTTCTCCTGTTCAGAGACGCCACAGGATGACAGCGGCCTGACCACGCCTCAGAATGAGTCCCTGAGCAAGCTGTGTGATGATGTCGCAGCCAGGATCGAGGCCCGCATTAAACAGCAACGCCAGAGCCTCAACGAGCACAGGTAGTGACCCAGCTGTTCCATTATATCACCATACTTCACTTTAAATATTCAACGTAAAACTCTCATTTTCTCCACATTCACACAGCATCTCGTGTTTGTGAATCATTCTATCCTCCAAAGCTCATGTTTAATTCAACCACTTTATCCTCTGCTTTTTCCAAACAAACCTCTGCTCCAGCAAAGGATTGTACAATATTGATCAATGACTTTGTCAGCATCATCGCATTGGTTTTCTGTGTTTTCTGCTGCAGCACCTGCTCCAGCAGCCAGCGCAGCAGCACTGGTATGCGTTCCCCAGCATGCTCTCAGAGGAGCGGATCTGAAGCTCCCTCAGGCTCCCCAGCAGCCAGAGGTATGACCTTGAGCACTGCACGATTTATCGAAGTGGTGACTTACACGACACAGATGTTGTACCTTAGGTCACTCTCTGTTAGTACTTGGTGCTTTTTCCCCAATGGTTGACCTTTTTGCAAGTCATCCTGTTGATGTTTTTGTTGCCGCCAATGTTCCCTTCTTTACGGATGTGATTTTGTTTAATGAGCGTTGTTGCGTTTTCTCATTGATGGCTGGCTGCATCAGACAAGTTTACTCTTCAGATACATTAACATTTATGTGTTTTTCTACTTTGTGTCTTACAGAAACTCCAACAAAACTGGGGTCAACATCAGAGAGAGAAGTTTTATGTGTTACTTTAAAAAAGGACCCGAAGCTTGGCCTGGGTAAGCCGATCACACTGTAATACACAGCATCAGCTGAGAGATTGTTTTCAATATATAAAATACATAACACATGAATTTAAGCAGCTGTTATTTCAACACGTCTGTGGTTTGTGTTCATACAGGTATAGTGATAGTGGGGGAGGACACTGTGGGGCATTATGACTTGGGCATCTTCATTGCTTCCATTGTGCCTAATGGACCTGCTGATAAGGACGGACGCATCCGACCAGGTGGACAATCACATTTCTACTTTATCCATAGCAATGATGTGTACAAAGTGATGCTGAAGTATGATCTGTGTTCACATTTAGCAATTGGTCATTGACCTCTTAAATTCTCTTATTCTTTTTAGTATAGGTGTCCCTTTAAGAAATATTATATAGCTCGTTTTGATGCAGAGTCATTTATGTTTCATTGTTCTCATGATTGGATGTTTTTCTTTGAATTTATCAAACATTTACCTCCTCTTGGGGAGAATGGACTCTGAAAATGTGTAACAGGAAAATGCAAAAGAGAACAAAGAGGCTGTGGGAGGTGTATGTGGGGTTTAATCACAGGACTTTGGGGTCACACGTGGGTTCTGAGGTGGTGGTGAGGTCTCTGGCCTCCACTGTTATTGGACACCAACATGCTCTCACAGTGACCTTTGCCTGCAGGTGGTCGTCTGATCTCTCTGAACCACGTCAGCCTGGAGGGCGTCACCTTCAGTGAGGCAGCAGAGGTCATGCAGAACAGCCCTGAGGAGGTGCAGCTCATAATCTCACAGCCAAAAGGTGCTTGGTTTGTGTGTGTGTTCATTGTTCATGTGTGTAATGACGCTGTGAGCCTTGTTCTCCTTTGTTTTCTTGTAATTTTAGTGATTTAGTAATTAGTCAGTTCCACTAATATACCTGCTCTGAATTAATAACATAAAAAAAGGGAATTT
>JAQMCX010000034.1:2501380-2570087 GCA_029814765.1 Acanthurus leucopareius
CGTCACCTTCAGTGAGGCAGCAGAGGTCATGCAGAACAGCCCTGAGGAGGTGCAGCTCATAATCTCCCAGCCAAAAGGTGCTTGGTTTGTGTGTGTGTTCATTGTTCGTGTGTGTAATGACGCTGTGACCCTTGTTCTCCTTTGTTTGCTTGTAATTTTAGTGATTTAGTAATTAGTCAGTTCCACTAATATACCTGCTCTGAATTAATAACATAACAAAAGGGAATTTTGTATCTTTTTTTCTTTGTGCTTTTTCAGTTTTTTTAGCAGCTCTCCATGAGATCACCATTTTGCTATACATAACTTCACATTAAAAATATAGCTGTTTATATATATTATCATCCGACTTGTTTGTCTTCAGGCTAAATGTCAGTTTATATTTACTTATCTTGCTCTCAAGGGTATAAACAAATTCAACCCTTTACAACTTATTATATAGTATAAAGTTTCAAATTCTCAGTCCAACTGAGAGAATCCAGGTGCTAGCTAAGTGTTCTCTCTATCTGCCATTTCTTTACATTTAAATGCTAATATAGCATATATCAAAAGAGTGATATGTCCTAGCTATCTGGACAAAAATAAAGTTTATATTCTTTAGCTTCTCCAGATTCAGACCCACTTAAGCTCTCTTATTGTTCTCTTTTTAAGGCAGAGTGAGAAGACTGATGCTCCTCTTTAGTCTGTTATTTAGGAAGCTACAGCTAGCAGCCATTAGCCTAGCTCAACATTAAGATTGGACACAGGTGGAAACAACTAGCATGGCTCCGTCCTCCGAGGGGAAGAAATTGACATTGCTCAGTAATAAATACAATTTATCTCATTTCTAAATTAGTTTAAAAAAATAGTGAGCTTTACAGAGCTAGTAGGTAGATTATGTTACATGAGGTCAGAGCCAGGCTAGCTGTTTTTGATGAGGAGCTGCTGCCAGCAGTTTCACTTCTATGCAGCTGCAGCCTGTAGGTCATGAGTTTAGCTAGGCACATAGATTGGAAACAGTGTAGTAAACAGCTTGCAGTGGTCCATCCAGAGGTCCACAGGTTTGAAAAATATAGACAAATTGTTTTAATTAGATATAAAAATAACAAGTTGCTTGTTTAAAGGGGATACGAGTGTTTGTTGAATACATTTTTAGACTCTTCTCCAACAACTCTCTGATGTCAGATTGGACGCAATGTGTTCGACCGTCTTTTATGTTGTGATTTGGTCCATTGTGCAGAAATGAGAAAGGAGCTAGGGTTTAAACCGTTCACTCAAGCTGTCTTAAATATTATTTTTAACACAACAATCTATGGGATATTTCATTTGCAAAACTGAGTGAAAACCTTTAGAATCCAACTTTACTTCACAGACATCAGTAGTTTTAATCTCCTCATCCAGCTCTTGGCAAGGGAGTTACATTTTTTAATGTTTTGACTGTTGTTTTATCCACAGCCCCCCTCAGTCCCAACAGTTTGCGCTCCAATATGTTGAGAAAGTACGAGTCTCAGACCACACTACTGGCAGATGGCCGATCAGGAGACGAAAGCCTGGATGAGATTGTTTCAGCCATGATGACACAGAAGACCGGCAACAGGCTTGATGTTCCCCGAGAAGTACGAGTCCTCAGTGCTCAGGTAGAATCAAATCAATGGTTTAGGTCCATTTCTGTATTGCAATCATTTTAAAGGTCATTAAATTAGACTATGCACTGAAAGTGGCCAGAATTTTTATTAGCATTACACAGCAACTTTCTGTATCTCCTACATGTGTCTTTTTCGTTATCTAATGATGGTCATAATGAGTTGATTGTCAACAGAACTGTTTAGCTGGTAATTTTGTACTTGTGACTGTGTTTATCTGGGCTATTTCCCCTGATATTGATCAGTGGACAGGTTTGTATACAGTCAGACATATAGTGAGACAGGGCTGAAGTGCTTGTTTCTGTTTTACTTTCAGGACAGCGGCTCTGCGTCTCCTCCCCTAAACTCTGTGAGGCCGGAGGAGATCACTGTGGAGCTCAGGAAGATATCTGGAAGTCTGGGCATCAGCATCTCTGTGAGTTACTGAATCATTTTGTGAGAGTTTAAATGGCACAACTCCCCCCAGGCTGTGACTGCACTCTAACAATCACTGACACTGTCAAAATTTAAATTGGTGCCAAAATATAGGCAGAAACAAACTACAAAATAACATAATGTTGCATCAGTTAATGTCAAAACACTTAGAGTGACATATTTGCTGCTGTTAGGTTTGATGGTGTTTATGTACAAATCTTCCATCACTCAGTCATATTTATGCCTCACTAACATAAATATCAGTCTAGAGAACAGTGTTGGAGGAGTCACTCTGAGATTGATCTTGTAAGACTGACTCCTCCAGCACTTTTTCATCATGACAATAATAAAATATCGAGCAACGAAGGAAAACTTTATGTTGACTGTTTAAAATATATTAGTTGCCAGTGAAACAGTTTCTTTATTTTACCTACTACCCATCTGTTTATTAAAAAAGAAATCTTTGTGAAGTAAATGTTATAAATCTTTCAGGGTGGTGTCAACACTAACATTCCAAATGGAGGAATCTACATCAGAAACCTTGTTCCTGGAGGAGCTGCTGAGAGAGACGGACGTGTACATGCAGGTATTACAGCTAAATATCAAATCCAACAGCAATTTTGTGCAAAACAGTCTTTTCTAACAGGTTAAATTATGGTGTTTTTGATCTGTTTACAGTCATTTGAAGCTTTCCTGTTGTGGGCATTTTTTTTACTTCTTACAACAAGGAATTATGGGTAGTTTCTACTTCTGCATGCTGCAGACTCAGTAGATCTCTGCATGGAAGATTTAATTGTTCACACCAGACTCATTAAGTACTTACTGACAGTTTGAAGTGGGAACATTTTTGAACATTAGCACAGGATTATTAGACTGCTAATTATTGTCCATCCACAGTTATAAATTCCTCTATAATTCCTTCAGGATATTAAGGAAAACAGTAGCAGTTAACGGGCATGGAGTAGCAACAATGACGACATTATTACATTATTATGCCTGTGTAAATGGGGGACAGACAGAAAAAGAATATGGGATGCAAGTCATGCCATATTGAATTAAATAATAAGTTTCTCATTCAAATTAATTAGGAATAATATTACACAATACATTATTAAATTTAACACCTCAGATGTTTTCAGCATCTTCCCCTAGAGCCATAACAGCTCACTGAGTGGACAAACAACACTGTGTTTAACACCGTGTCACTGAAATTTAACACCTATTAAGACTGGAAACCTGCTGTTTACATTTTGACATTTAGCTGATGCTTTTCAGAGTGAATGAATATTTTCACAGTTCAGAATCAGAAACATAATGATTTCATGTAATAAAGTAAAGAACTTAAAAATAAATATTATTTGATCTGTTTCTTTATTACAGGTGACAGATTGTTGGAGGTGGATGGAATGAGCTTCCAGGGCTTCACTTACCATCAGGCTGTGGGGTGTCTGAGTAAAACTGGGGAGGTAAAGGATGAAATGTGACTGATTTTGTGTGACTTCAGTCTATTAGAGACCAAAAATTACCTGTACCTGTACTTGCGGTTGATGATGAGCTGTGTTTTAGCTATGCTGGTAGCATTACTGTTAGGATGACAGTGTTGGTCTGTTGTCATTTTGGTCGGTTAGTTAACCACTTTGATCCAGACCAAAAAATCTCAGCGACTATCGGATGGATTCCCTTTAAGTTTCATGCAGATGTTAATTGCTTCTCTGTTGTTAAGTACAGTTGTTTGCATGAACTCACTGCTGCCTCTGGGTTGGGGTCCCAGGCACCACAACTCTTATCTTACACCGAAACTTAGAAACACCCATTTTATATAAGTATTATCATGAAACAGGATATCAACAAGAGAAAATACTAACTGGGAGCACAGCAGTAGAAGAGGGTTAAAAATAGGAAGACTCCAGCATAAACCAAGAGCGTTGGCAGCTGAGAGACATTCAGGTGTCTGGATGGAAAAAATTCGAATAATTTGATTCTTTAAATTTGTTTTCTATCAAGTCAAATTTTTTGTTCATTAAAGAGCATTACTTTTAGTTAGGTGCTCAATAATTAGAAATCTTACTAATATATTAAGCTGAGATTAACTCTGTAAACATTGTAACTGCTAAAAATGTTAGCATCTCTTTAAACACAGCCTTACAGAGCAGCTACTAAACATCTTGCTATTTCTTTGCTTTATATCAAACTGATCTCTCTCTTATTCATTTATCCCCAATCACACCCTTCTTCTTTTTCTCCTCTGATGCTTCCTATTCTCTTTTATACGATTTTCTTTTCCTTTTCCTCTTTCTCCTAAAACTTTAATCTCTGATTTGAATTATTCCTAGTTACATTCTCGTCTCTCCCTCTCCTTCCTTCCTTCCTCCAGGTGGTAACGTTGGTTGTAGAAAGGGAGTCGATGAATCTACCCCGGGTTTCCCTCAGTGCAGTCACCAGCAGCAGTGTGTCCAATCAGAGCATCAGTCCGACTACCAGCCGTCAAAGGATCAACAGCTGCTCCTCCGTCAGCACCACCCAGAACACGATCTCTGAGCGGCCCAGGGACTACAACTTCGTCTCTGATGGTAGGAGACTCCTGCTTAGTAGACTTTCAAAACAAAAGACATAATGGGCCTCAACAAGATAAGAAAGCCCACGAGATAAACTTCATGTAGTAAATAAAGTTCTGCTAGTAGATTAACCCGCAGTTGTACTGAAGAGGAGCCTGCGTGAGAGAAGCTGTCGGCTCTAAGCTGTCGCGTGTGCTTTTATAGTCAAGTAGACTAGTCTGGCTGCTTCAAGGTGAACTTTCACACACTTCCTTCCCTTCATCCTGATCTTCCTTACTGACCCTGACCTTCCCCTTATCCCTCTGACCTCCCTTATCCTTCGGCCTGTCCCTCTATATCCGTCATCCCGCATCTCTCCTCTTTCCTGCCACACACAAGCAAGCAGATCACATGTTTTAACACAATGCAGAGTCACTTTAATCTCTTCAGAGGTCAGCATCTTGGCAACAGTTAACAAAAGACATCTGAGGCCAAAATAACCAATGTCCATTTATATATGAAG
Source organism: Acanthurus leucopareius (assembly GCA_029814765.1). Classification (NCBI taxonomy): domain Eukaryota; kingdom Metazoa; phylum Chordata; class Actinopteri; order Acanthuriformes; family Acanthuridae; genus Acanthurus; species Acanthurus leucopareius. The sequence goes on from JAQMCX010000034.1 coordinate 2,506,471, forward strand.
CTTCAAAAATTTCCCTCTTTACTATTCTTGTTCAGACCTGGGCCTTTAATAAAAAATGCTAGAATTTATTCTACTGTTGCCTTTTATTATGTCTACTTAAGGCTGAAGAGGACATGCAAGTAATACCTTCTTAATCTTGATAGTGAAAAAGTATTTTTTTTTCATCCCAACATTTCTCAGTCTCGCTACAACAAGCCTTGATGACAAGATGAGTAATCAGTGATCAAGAGAAATTGTTCTGACCATAATTTTGGTTGATAAATTGGTGTTGTTATCGGAAGAAAAGTGACAGCTAAACATTTTAAAACCATTTTTTTCTGTTGTATGTAAAAAGATTGCCAAGGATAGAAAATGAGAGCAACTGTTGAAAAAAACATAGTACGTTAAAAGGAATTATTTAATATCTTGGAAAATACACATGTTCCTGGTAAATTTATGGCTACATCCAAGAACCAGTTAGCTTAGCTAGCTACAAGACTTGAAAGACTTTTTTTGCAGGATTACAGAGTCATGTCAGCTGTTTCACTTTGTTTTCAGTCTGTATGTCAACCAGCTGCTGGCTGTGGCTTATGTTAATCAGGTGAGAGTAGTATTGATCTCCAAACCTACAGCTGAAGAGCAAATAATTGTATTTCCCGGATTGTCTAACTAGTCATGAAATGCATGACAAATAAATGATAAATGAAATAAATGTGTCGGTCCTTTCCAACTTTCTGCATCAAACTGAAACAAGCTTGCGGGTTCCCTCAGGCAGACAAACAACATCCTCTTCTCACTGACACATAACAACATAATAACACAACCACTGCAACTCAATGGGGCCAACTTCCTCTTCAGCTCTGCCATGCCTGCTGGCAGACTGCCCACCTGAAAACCATGCTGTAACTGCTGTGGTCACTTCCATAAAACCCATCTATAGCATCCATCCCAGTCTCCTTATAGGAAAGTCGGTATTGTTACTTCCTGATCCCGTCTCTGTTACATCTTTGTGGGAAGTGATGAAGTTTGAGAGTAAACATCAGTGTCTATTCAGTTGTCATTGTTGCTTGTTTTTCCTTTTTTAGTTTTTAGTTGAAATCTAACAAATAAACATTATCTAATGACTGTTCAAACAAAGAGAATAACCAGCTTTATCCTTACTGTTTCCTCCCTTTCTCTTCTCTCATCCACCTCCTCTTTCCATTTCCTTTCACCTCTCGACCTCAATACATCTACATCATGTTTCAACTGATCATTATCTCATTACCGCCTCCTTCCTCCCACTTCCAAACCCTCAGAAAACACCCAGGAAGTGACTCTGACTAAGAGTGCCAACGGCCTGGGCTTCAGTTTCCTAATGTGCGAGCTGGATCCGCCCACTCGGGACTTTGGCAGCCTGGTCCGAATAAAGCAGCTTTTCCCCGGTCAGCCAGCCCAGCAGAGTGGCGTGATCCATGAGGGAGACGTCCTGTTAGCCATCAATGGCCAGTCACTCAAGGAGCTGTCCTACGCAGTAAGTGCGGACTTCAAATGGACTTTATCCATTTGGGTTCATTATCCTCATCAGGGTTAATTCAGCTACTTATGTGATGGAATTATTGCTATTATATTGAAATCAGATATTGTTTTCCATCACTACAATGACTGATGTAACTGCAACTATTGCAGGGTTAATCAGTACTGCACTGCTTCTCTATGGCTGGACCTTAACCTAAATTGATACACATATGCATCAAAACGTGCATTGTTGGACTTTTACGTGAATTATTGTGGCTTGTTTTTCTCTCATGTGATGGTCAAATGTTGTTTTGGAGAATCAGGTTATATAATATACACAGGAAATAGTGATAGTCCTTCATATAGGTGTGAATCTGCCACAAAACATCAGCAAATGGTCCACTATATTTAGCTGTATAATGCATGAGCACAAAGCTAATGACAGGGCTGCTTTTTTCTAAGCTAATGAAAAGCTGACTTCATTTTTAGTTTCTCACAAGATGTTGCTACAAATACATGGTGATCTTACAAAATACTCTTATGATGCATTGCTTTAGATTAAACTACCCAACAGTCAATGTGGCAGTTAAAATAAGGAGAAACTTACACAGTATTCATGGATTGTTTCTTGCTTTCTCCTTTTTACACTGATACTCTAAGTACATTTTTTTAAGTACACTTTCCTTCTTTTACTTGAATTTGAATGTAGGACTTAAATTGTAATAGAGTATTTTCAAAGTGGTGTGTTAAGTCATTCTACTTAAGTAAAGAATCCGATCACTATAAGTTTTTCTTTTTTTTTTGTAGAAGGTAATAAAGCTTTTCAAGACTTCACCACCTGAGGTTCGACTGACTCTCTGTCGGCCTGCACCAGGTACACACACACACACACATACACACACACATACACACACATACACACACACACACACACATGTACAAACTTGTGGCCACCTAATTTCCACACCTGTATGTCTTTACTCTGTAGGGGTCCTTCCCTCCATTGAAGAGTTTATCGGCACTTGAGTGGCGGCACAGTGTTTTAACAGCAGCGGCACCAGTCGATGTACAGAAGCGACACTGTGCTTCCTGATCAGTCAGGACGTGGTGATGGAGACAGAAGACAGTCAAAGATCGAGGCGTTCTGATCAGAGTCATTAGGCTGATCTTGTCGATGGACTGCAGACAGAGCAGAAAGGTCAAAAGTGTTCCACAGCGTGACGTGATGTGATGTAATTTGACACAGTGTGTTGAGAATATCTTGGCGTTTTATTTAATGTGTGTTGTCACAGTCCTGAGGAAGGAACTGATGTTTTCTATCTCCCCGACACTGCAGCCAGGCACTAATATTACACAAAGGAATCAAACCATGTAGCATCTTTTGACATGATGTAACACACTGTAATATCTTACACACCATGCTGTGACATGAAATAATGCGATTCAGTGTGACAGGACAAAACGTGGTAGAGTGCATAATGAAATAGGACTATTAAATATCAGATATAAATACAACTATGACAGTATTAAATTTCAGAGACACTGTCTTTACCACACAAGGTCACATCAGTCTACTTAATCTAAATCATTACAGTTTACTGTTTGCTTGCTTTGCTGTTGTCAATGCAGCTTATACCTAAGAGTTAAATTTTCCCTGTTTTCCAGGCAAAAGGAAGAAGCAGTGACAGAGAGTGAGAGCAGAGAGGATGGAGGATGAACGTGGATGGATTTGTGCAAGTCATGATTAAAGACAAATGTGAGTAACTGGATAATGATGAGATGAGATGAGATTTGGCCTCAGGCTCAGGTGGCCACATTGACAATCTGGTCGGGAGAAGATGGAGACGGACTGGAATTAAATGTACTATGTCAGGTGTTATGACATGAGGGAACATGTTTTTTTGTTGGTAATGTTTAGTTATTCAGTTAATATCATACTGAAATTAAAATTTATTGAGAAAAGTAAGTTCACCAAGAACTTTCTTGAAATTCTGACACCTTAATGAAGATTTTTGCCGTATTTAACTTCAAAACATTCACCTTTGTGAATGGAAACAGTCAACTGCTGTGCGATCAAGAGTAAGTGATGTTTTTCACATAAACCAGATACCTGAGCAGTTGATCTTACTGATTTGATTCTTTTATTCATGAAAACATGCAAAACATTAAGGCCCGGAAAGGTCTCTTTTCAGTCCTAGACAGTAGCAGACGACACAACACACCCACTGACCATAACCCAAACCATTAAATAATGCTTGAGTGGGTGGTGAGTGTATCATGTAGTAGGTGTGTCCTGTTGTCCTGTGTGTCTGCAGATGGACCCATTTGATAAGACTGGCGTTTGTTGTGGCTGGATATGCCTTGTTGTTTAAATGCAATTTGTCCCACAATCAAAACAGATTTATGGGCAGAAAAAGATATTTTGATGACATTCTCACAAAACAAAAGCATGTTTAATCTCATACCTATAAAACATTTCAGCTCAAAGAACCATGACTTGTTGTAGAGGTTCAATCCTTGATTTCATGTAAAGCACCTGTTCATATCTTATCCACAAGGTGGCAGCATAGTGCCACCAGTGACAACAGTTGTCCTTTTTGTAGTGCAAATGGGAACAATCAGTGTTACTGAGCCTCACTTCTCAATTAACAGCATTTTAATTGAAACAAAAGGGAAGCTAATGGTGTGATTTTTTTTCTCCTCCACAGGATTTCCAAAAAAAAATCTTGATGGCCTCAAAATCAGAAGGCAATTGATGTAAAGTGTAAAAGAATCATCAGTTTAAATTTAGTTGAGGACAGGAAAAACCCCACAAAAACACCAAAGATGTTGCATCTTGAAATGATAAAGCAAACTGTAAATGTAATTTCTCTCTCATTAAAAAAAATTTCTACCCTCAGACTTTTTCGTGCATTGGCAACTTTCTCTTCTTCGAGTTCCTCCATTATGTGTTCAGAAATACAATGAATGCAAACCCTCGTTTTCTCACAAAAACAAAAGCCATTAAACTGAGTCTGACCTGATTATGGATGTTCCACCCCCAAACACTCATTTAGTATCGGGACAAACCAGGCAGCACACACTCACACACACATTCACATACTCACACACTCACACACACACACACCTCCCTGGGTGAGGAGCCAGTAATGGCCCCTCATAAATAAGGGTTCCTGTATTTTGGTGAAACCCAGTAGTGCATCTGGATCCCATCAGAGCTCGTGTTCCTTTTGCAAATGATCCCAAATGTTTCTAATTATGCCAGTGGAGTCGGCACGAGGCTGTGTGTGTGAGCGCTTGCTTGTGCTTTCGTGTGCGTGTAATCGCCCTGACGGACACGCACACCCATATGCTGGCCTCTGTTTATTCACGAACAGAGTAACAAAGATGGACAGCGCGGTCCTGACCTGTGCAGCCTCTGCTTAGGTCACTGCACATGGTGATGACTGATGAGTGAAAGATGGGGTGGAGATGGATTTTCTGCACCAGTCTTGTCCACTGACATCGCTGTCTCCCTGCTGTTCTCAAGTGATTTCCAACCTGGAGGGTGAAGGATGACATTTTAAGGGTGGCTGAGGTTGCAGGAGTTGTAAAAAAATTGCATTAAATGTAAAATCTCACAACCATATGTGAAGAATCACTGCTGAGAGTAAGTTATTGATCTGTTCCATAGTGAAAACACTCTTTTTGCTTTTGGTTTCAAGCAATGTACAAATTATAGGATAAGCATTCAGTATGCAAGATCTGCATCATTTTTAATATATGTAAATAGTTTAATCTAATTTAGCATAAAAACCATACAAATGTGGTTGTTTGCATTTGCATTGTGTTGTTACAACTGCATATGTGCGTGACTGCACACACAAGGGAGCGTTTCATTAAGTGCTAACAGAGTATTATGGTGTATTTTTTTTTTTTTCTGGTCTTTCACCATAGATGAATATGCTGGAATTGAGCCATTGTTAGTGATGCCAAGTGTTGTGTGAGACTGCAATGGAGTGCAACAAAAAAAAAGCACCATTTTCTTTGTTGTTATATTAATCAAAAACTTACCAGGGTTGCTGTTTTTCTGCAGGCTGCGCTCCCAGCAAATCAAGCGGTTCCTTTTAGGGTTTTTTAAAGTCATTTTTATCACAGTTTTCTGGGATAATTTCTCTAAATTTCCATGAATGTAATAAAACAGAGCTCTGCCTACTTTAGACCATTGGCCTGCTTCAGACACAATGACATCACTGACATTTATGCTTAATTTACTGTACCTTTTGACTTTACTCATTAACATTTAAATTTTACAAGTAATCCAACTTACATTATTACAGCTACATTAATCAGTATTACTCATATTAACTAATCGTAATGTGACAAGGGGTCATTTGTTGTAAAGAAAATGGCCTTTTAAAGACTCATAGCTTTCGTCTGGGGTTTAAGCTTTTTCCTCTGGTCTTGCTCAGAGTGAGTGAGTGAGTAAAGTGGAATATTAGCAGCTTGAGAGGTTGGTGGAGAACAAAACAGAGCCACAAGGAGAGCAAGTATTGACCTTAAACATGTTGTGTGGGCATGAATACTACTTAGTTTTGTGTCTATAGAATGTTTAAAGAGGCAACTGCTCACAGATATGTTAGCCATATGGCCCTTATAGGGTAACAATGTGCACCATGGGGCTAGAAAAAATATTGATATTGCTATAATGTTAAACCTAACCGATTATTTTTAACTCAAAATCAGCTCAGCTCTTAGTAAAATCTAAAAAAAACCCCCAGTTTGCATTTGTACGTCACAAACTTCGAGCACACACACATGGTGTAACAATTTCCCACCCACATTCTGTGTTACATGGCAGTGTGTATTGTACTCGTTTACAAAGGACAGCTTTATACAGTAACTGGAACTCCAGCAAGTTGGTTCGCTCTGACCCCGTCCTTACCTTGATGTAAGCAAGGAGAACGTGACATATGAGAATGTGGCTCCTAAAACCATAAAAGTTGCTGATTGTTTCGTACTGTGTCTCCAACACATGGATGGGGCTAAACATCCACATGCCAGAGCTCCGTGACCCCCAAAGTAACATGAAAAACACCACCCAGACGAATGGGCACAGTGATGCAGTCTGGCAGGCCTCAAAGACCTCTCTCTCTCTCTCTCTCTCTCTCTCTGCATTACAAGGCATTGTGAATGATTCACAGTTTCCACTTTAGCCGAACGTGACGCACGACCCTGTCAAGAGGTAACGGTGGATGCTGGGTGATCGCATGCGTTGGGCCGTTTGGCTTCGTCTTTGATGTCACCTCTCGCTCAGCAATTTCCCCAATTAAATTGATTGTGCTAATGTGTAAAGTGGACTGCCACGATTAAAGGTAAGCTGTGTTGTTTTTGAGAAGAACCTCAAATCCATCACCGCGGCTGCAATGCAAAGCATCCAGTGAGACAAAAACTGGGCTCAGATAAGGCCAACAATTTCATCTGAAAACAGAGGATACATTTTTAAATATGACATATTAATGGTGAGCGTAAAAGGATATCCTAATTATAATGATATCCTGATCAAAAAATGGTCCAAATTTAAAAATGAAAACAGAGTAGTGGCACATTTTAAAGGAGCAGTAAGCCAAAGAATTCAACTTTCCCAGGAGAGTCAAAAAGGCAAAGATTGAAAAGGTAATTGAGGGGCTGTCAGAGAAAAAGAAACCTTCAGAAGAGAGTAAAAGTTCAATACGATGAATGGATGAATAGAGGGTGAAGGAGTAATTGGGTGTGTATTTATACGTGAACACACACTTGTAGGGAAAGTGAGCAAATCAAAGGGAATGGGAGAGTTGCACCGCGAGCTCATAACATGTCGACATGGTTCAGTGTGGGAGGTCGCCCCGGGGGAGCGCCGCTAAACACACAGGGGAGAAATTCAACAGCTCTTTCAGCGGAAATCCTCATCATGCATCTCTGCCTCAGGAAAACAAAACAACCCGCAAAGAGGACAGCGGAGCCCGGAGCCCGGAGCTGGAGCCGGGGCCCGGCTGGGTCGTGCTTGTCCCAGCTTATGAGGTGGAAAAGATCGGGAAAGATTGACTCGTTGTGATGATGGAAATCTGATACTTTATACGTCAAAAGCTTCCCCATAGCACAAAAATCACCCAAATATGTCTGCTGGGGGCCGATAAGGTTTCTGATTGATGCCAATGGTTTAGTAATTACTGTATAGATGAGATTTACAGCTTTCCTGCTTTCTTTGAAACAAATACTCAGTTCCGCCCAGCTTTAAGACATATTACATGATCCACCTATCCTATGGGAAAGGTGACTCTTACAGTGTGTGTGTGTGTGTGTGTCCCCTGCATATGCTCTTTCTCTGCAACACCCTTTTTCACACTCGGTTACACCCATTTACATCTGGGAGCCACACACTACATCAACAGTCCTCAACTGGCTGCTAAGAACCTTCAATTAGAGCTGATGTGGCTGATTGAGGGCATGTCGGGGGGGAGAGAGCCCTTGTCACCACAAAAAGTGTTTACAGTTGAGTTTTTTTACATAAAAGTTTCATATTTTACATGTAATTTGTACATGTTTCAACAGTTTATGACAATGTGACCTGGTTTAGATTAAATGTAGGCCTGTATGAGCTGAGTTTTCTCTTCAGGAGGTAAGAGCAGATAGTGGTGACATGACGCCTCTCAGAGATGACTATCAAGCCAGAGAGCAGCGTTAATTTTAACAACTAACAGGATGTTTTACAGAGATTTTTTGATGACCAAAAGCTTGTGTATTTGACGAGACAAATATAAAATTTCCGACCCCGTCTCTGGCAACAAAAAGCAGGTGATCGAAGGAAGAGGACATGCGAGGTTGCAGATGTGTTTGTTAGACAAAACCAGGTGTGTTTACCCAGAGGATGATCTTTTCTAACTCTAACTACAAGGTTTTTGTGCCCTGACTTTACCAGACTCAACCCACAGATATCAAAAGTTTCAACACATATGCAGTTTCCAACTTTAGCAGCCTTCACACAGGTCAAGTATTGTGTCACTGAGCAGGCAAGCAAATAGTACCAAACCAACATCTGTGTCCAGAGCTGAACCAGCAACTGGTTGCCTAGCAGCAGTTAGCGGATGACTCTAAGAAAACTCTCGGTGATGTTATGTTTGAATCTTCATGACTGCGCCACCTTTTCAAGTTCAAACCCAAAGTCACAACAGATTTCTACAAATGCCGGTTTGTTTGCATGTTGAGCAGCAAGAATCATGCATGTCATGTTCAGGAAAGATCAAGAATTTAACTTTTATGCCTAAAAAACGAAGGTCTTTAACCAATGAGGTCATTCCATCTCCAAGTCATTCTATATTCTATATCACATTTTTTTCTGTCAGAGATGATGTGTCACTTATTTACTAAGAATGAAAAAAAAATTTTCATAAAACAATTTTGGGCTTGGTTTATCATTTAGAGGGGAGTTACATTAGATTTGACCTGTAGTCATATTACACACAACTAAAAATTGTCCTCTACTATTGCAATCCCAGTACTCTTGATCATATGATTTCACAAAAATAATTTCATATGGGATTATAATGGGTTAGATCTCTCAGTAAAACTGCCATTATCCCTCCTCTCAGTCAGAGCCTTTTGGTTTGCTCATTCCCATTAGCCCGAGCCGTTCTTGGCAGGACGGCATGAACGGTCAGTATTCCTCGGCTCTTTTGATACCATAAACCTGCTTTTTAAGCTCTCACTCATCACCTTTTCCTGCAGGAAACCATCTGTGCAAAGGATCAAACGTCCTGAAGGAAAGAGGCTCCGTCTCCCTGCAGCAGAGGTCGAGCCAGGCCAAAATGCTCTGTGTAGTTCAAGGCCAAGAATTCAGGTTATGGACTTACAATGAGGGACTAATGGTAGGACCTGTAACAGAGGAATGATGGGACTTTAATTGCCCTGAATCGGTTTACAGTGACGATAAGACCAGAAGGATGAGGTATTGTGTGACAAATTAACTCATTTTTCCAGCCCTAATGAGGCCTGCATGAGGAGGAGCTCACCGTTCCCATAAAGCAAAACCTGCCAATGTTTTAGATATAAGATACAGTAAATACAAAAAAAAAACAAGTGAAAGTTATAATGTGCTGAATCTTTAGATATTTAAAAGACAGTTTTTATCAATTCTTGCCAACAGCTGTCATGCAATAGCACTTCAATCTACAGTATAACCTTAAAAGCAGATCTGTCAGGTTCAGGATTTTTTTATATACAGACTTTGGTTGATGGGCTCCCAACCAAAAAAGAAAAAAATATCCCCTGAGCAAAGATGTAAAGGATGGATTAAGTTGTTATAAACTGTAATCTCTGCTGCAAACATGAGTATATCTCACTAACTAGCTTCTGTCCTAAATTAGCATCATGTAAAGGGTGATATTCTGTAAAGTGCAATGCTTGTAGTTTAGATGTAAGAACTTAGAAAACAAAAATCGGAACTTGTATGTTTAAATTTTCCCTCGTATGGAATATTTACAAATATGAGCTGAATTTGGAGTCATAGAAAAGACGAGAGCCTGAAGAAAAACATGTGAACTCCTCTTTTTAAAATGTTCTCACAGAAAATATTCACACATCTGTATTTTGAACATGTGCTTGATGTGTTCGCTCATATCAAAAGGTGACAAATCTCTCGAAAAACTTTATTTATAAACTCCTTGAAAGCCGTCTTCATTAAATTGCTGGTGTGTGAGGCACTAATAGCTCCTACATTGGCTACTAAGTGGCGTTATTTTTGTTATTCTTGTAATATTCACTCTAGGCTGATGAAATCTAGATGATAAACCTGTATATCTACACCTTTGATGAATACTGTATATTCTGCATTAACTCTGTATGGTTTGTCTGAGTAAAACAGTGCATGAATAAAATAATGTTGTTTTGAATTTTTCTTGGGGCGTAAGTTAGAGAGAAGTAGCCAACTTGTGTAAAATAACATGACGCTGGGAGTTTATTTTCCTCCTTTCCTTCCCAAATTTTTGAGTCACCAGTTGCTACTAAGCTGGATTTGAGAGCAACGATCAACTCTCTCTGGGTAATTATGTTAATAAAAACACACACACCCGATCACACATCACTAAGCCTCCAATAGCTAACGCAATCCTCGGTAAAACTCTTCATTCAAGTGTGAGATTAGAGGGTTGATTCTCTGCAGGAAATCAGGAAGCACCACATAGACCGATCCACTGTGGGGACATTGAACTGGGAGTGTTAATGGACCAAATGTTCTGTGCTGTTGAATGAAACATGCTCCATTGCAACTTAATGGTTTGAATCTTGATGTATTGCACCACCCAGATATGTACATGAAAATGAGTGAGGGAAATAAATCAAGGTGAGCATTGTTGTTTTACAGTAGGAGGAGGCTTTTTTTGTTGTTGCACTGCTGGAACCCTGCACAGTGTAAGAATTCATACAAAGATGTGAGAAAGTGCTGTAACTTCTCCTGCACATGTTCAAGTTATCCAGAAACTGAGCATCCAGCTGAGGTAGATGAAGGAAAAGTATTTTTTTGCAATACAAAAGCCTTTGTAAACAATGGTGCAGGTGTAGAGTTACATCCTATGTAAAAGTCCTTCATGGATGTCTGAGTACACTGTCAGTGCAATAATCATCCTGGTAGTTGGGTGGCATCCGCTGCCACATGAAGGCATGCAATCAAATCTGTGCAGTTCAACTCTCACACGTGCTGTAAAGCCCACCCATCTGCAGCCAGAGCCCAGATCATCCAGAGTCATCTCTCCCTGTCTCTCTGTGCACCCAGCTAGCTTCCTGTCCAGGATAAACAGACTGGGCTCGGACCCTCCACCTCGCTGCAGCAGTTAACATCAGCCTCCGTGAAACGCAGAGACCGCATCAGCCCCAGACAAGTTTTACAAGCCCTGCGTTCTCTGTCCTGCTCCTCGATCAGCCCGCTCTTTTTCTCCCAAAGGCCCCCTTCCCCATCTCAGACCGCTCCCACAGGCCCCATCAGCAATCTCAGGTTGAGCTTTTACTTTAAGAAAATGTTCTTGTAGGCAAAGCTGCTTCAGAGGCAGGAATTATTTCAATGGGCGGAGGCCAAAGATCAACAACAATTTAAAGTTAGCAAGCTAAATATTTCACCCAACAAAGACGGAACTCAACTCAAATGGCTTCATTCCCTGATGTTAATCTCCTAAACTATTCAAGCTGCTTGAAACCTCTCATTTCTCTTTGTTTTTTCTCTCTTTCCTGGCCAAACATAGTTGCCATGCAGAAGAGAAGAGTGAGTCACCAAATTTTCTAGGAATTCTTTCCATATCTTCATTGTCATAGATTATGGACCCTCTGTTTTTAGACTAAGGCCTTTTGCTAGAAATAAAAATCTAGTCTTGTAACCCCAAAAATAGAAATGTTCTTCAGTTCTCGTCATCATGCAGGAAATACTTATCCCTTTCCACTTACTGACATACCGAAACTATTTTCTCATTAAATCAAAATAAGTTTACAGCTCTTGTCTTTTATCCTTGTGCTCCAGAGCCTTCATCCACCTGTTTGTTCTGTTGCCATAATGTTATAAACTAACATTTAGAGAATCACTTTTGACCTCTGAACTGATGCTGAACTGTCTTTGTTGCATCATGATGAATCTGAGAATGAATATTTTACCCAACCCTATACTGCAGCTTGTTTTGCTACTTCTATTTAAAACAATCTTTTAACTTCTACTTAACTGACCATTGAGCAAAGAAAAGATTTTTAATTATCTCTATTTGTCTTCCTGGTCATTACTCTTTCATTCTTTCATGGAACTGTGGCAGATATGCTGGAAAGATTTCCTCCCTAGCAACTTAAACTGTTTTGTCAGCCATTAACTGTTCGCCAACTAAGGCTGAACTAAGCCAGGAAGATCATTTCTGTCCTAAGAGCAGCTCTGCTAAGACTTATGTTGTATAAAACTGAAAAAAAAAAACAGAAAAAAAGGTCCAACAATTTGTCAAGTCTGCAGAATGTGAAAAATTTAATATGTGATATGTGTTTGTCAGGTAATAAAAAAGGGAACCAGAAGCAAAACACAAATACAACAGGTAAAATAATTGTACATGCAGGAGTGGGAAATGGATGCAGAGGGACAGAGACAGAAACAGGAAGCAGAAACACACAAAGAGGAACAAAGAGAAACAAACCAGAACAGAACAAAGTGACAAATGACATGAGGAAAACACCTGGACAAAACACACTGGAAACTAATCATTTGATGAGCAACAGGTGACAAAGAAAAACAGGCGGGAAATAAAACAAAGACAGGAAGTAAAAACCGAAGCTTGATAACAAACCTACCAAAGTAAAACAGGAAATATCTCAAATGAACTTAAAATTCAAACCATGACAGTGTTTCAATGAAAGCTCTGACAGAAACCTCAGTTTCAAGTGTTCAAGGGCAAATTAAGATGCTGATAATACGGTTTTTCCACTCTGCTTTGAGACTCCAACCTCAGCCAGCGGAGGAATTTACTGCAACCACTCCTCACTGCTCTTTTGTTTGACATTAAGATAATGGCAGGGAATTGAAGGAATTCTAGTATCCCCACAGCACCCTTTTCTCTTTTTTTTCTCTACTACTTCCTCCAGTTTATTTCTCTTTTGCACTCTATTTCCCCTCTTCTGCCCCTTCACCTCCTACTCTTCCTCCTCATCTATCTCTCCCTCCCATCTTTTCCTTAATGTATCCCTGCAGACGAGCCGGCCGTGCCAGAGCCATAAATCTCAGCTGTGTATCTGTCCATCACATCTCATAAAAGTCTTATTCCTCCCAATAAAAACTCAAGCTTCTTTCCCTGTAAATGTTTTTTGGGTGGCGAGGATCCCTGTTAATAATTTGTTGCCTTGTATTCTGCAAATCCTCCTCCCAGTGTGATGTACACCTCGTTCCAATCACCGCTCGGACTGGATGATTTGATGCACAGCGTGTGCAGATTGTTACAAGGTGGACTGGAGGCTGAATCAAGGACGGATGCACGCATGTAAGAGAAGAAGAAGACTGTGTGTGCATAATGCATCTTGACCTGTGGGGTCAAATTGCCACCACCTGTTATTTTGTCTCCCATTGCTTTTTTTTAAGGCTGCTAAGAATCTTTTCAGCATGTTGTGAATCATTTGTTGACCTCGGACCTTATAAATACAACCATTGCAGGGAACCTGGATGAAAGAGTGGGACATTTGAAAGATCACTAAAGCATTGTGTCTGTAATGTATGTTGGCTGAAGTGTGGATCTGTCAGCAGTTAAGATCACTGAGAGGACACAGTGAAAAACAACCTTTTGCCAAAAGTTGGCTTTTTTCACCAACGTGGAATCTGTTGCGTTTCTGTTCTTTTTCCTGATTTTGAACCATTCCGAGCTTGTTCATTGAAAAGAAAAAAAAAATGACAAGAAATGAATCTGAAAAGTTTCTTCCAAACTGAAACTGAAAAATAGAAGATTTTCCTTTGGAAATACAGTCGGCAGGTCAAATTTGAAATCAAATGTCAAATAAAGAGATAAGTTGGTGTACAAACACCCTGTGTGAAAAGGTTTCACTAATAAACCTACAGAGAAATATCACCTGATTTTACAGCTTCCTCAGATTTATGGAGATTTATGGTAAGATTCAGCTCATTGTTTAGCTGTTCAGCCAAACTGTTACTGTGCTAGTTTACTCTCACAATTCTCTCTAAATGTCCTGAGCTCAAAAAATCCACTGTACGCTATCTGTTATTCACCAAACAACAGACAGTGCAGTTAACTGGCTGGCTAGTTAGCTGACTGTTCTCTTAACATAATGTTATTGCTAAAGAAGTAAAAAAAAAAGATGCAGTTACTTCTCTGAGGACTTGGTGGATACTCAAAAAAGTTTAAAAAAAGTGAAATTTTGAATAATTCACAGGTGGCCAGAAACATGATTCCAAAAGAACCCAAAAGGTTTTCTATAATTGTTGTATGTATAAGCAAGGATGCCAACAAGTTCACCATATAAACCTGGTGATGATTTGTCTAAGCTTTGTTTACAACTTGCTTCTGCTGCCCAAAAGCGATCAAAATCTATTATTAAAACACATTCTTTGAAGTCATTTTTAATCAAGTTAATCAAGTACTGATTGTGTGATTGTGCTTAAACCTGATCATAAAAGCTTCAATCATGCTCCTGTCACCATTGAACTGCAAAAGTAGATATTGGATATGTTCAGATATGTTCTGTTCAAACAGTTTGAAATTTTGCGAACGATAACATGATCATATCATATAAGGTTGACAATAAAATGAACCCATTTGCCCATTAAGTATGTTTTTTCTCAAACATAATTTGCTATTGAAAATGTGATATGTAAATGTAATATCTAGAACTGAAGGTCGCTATGAGCCATCAGCCAAACCATTCCCTTCCTTGTGTGTAAATGACAAAGTGTTACTTTTGTGCACAGATGTTACTTTTACCGCAAAACAAAATACCATTCAGAAAAAAAATTTGCACTTTGGTAATGCTTTGAAATATTTCCTGCGGCCTAGAATACAGCTCAGACTAAACAGGTACGTCTAAACAGTGTGTACTCATGTATGCTTGAAATTCTACGAAAGAGGTGGAATTTCATTCATTGATGTCGCATAAAAACTTTATATTTCTTTAACATCCTGCCTTGTTGAATCTATGCTGTTGCTGAACCTCAAAAGAAATACTAAAAAAAATGCTAATGCTTTAAAGTTCTTGTTTGTTTTCTTTCCCACTTCCTGATATCTGTTGCTTATAATGCCAGTGATGACATAGCACACATACCAGCTTCATGCTGTTTCTTATCACAGTTTGTGTAAAGCCAGAAGATGGCAGTGCAGAGCTTCAGCTGGTGTCAGTATCACAGCCTGTCATTGTGCTGCAAGTCCCTCAGCTTTGAGTGCAGATGAGCCTCTCAGGCTGCATGTCAGCACCTACAAGTCTAAAGATTTCCTCAGTATCTGAGACTGATTAAATAGTAGCCTTTGTGCAAAATTACACTCGACTTGAATGGAAAATGCATTTATTCAATACACATGTAAACATATACAGGCTTTGCTATTATTCCAAGACCAAATCTGTAGTTTCTTTTCTTCCAAACAGTGGCTGAACCTCTACTTTACTTATCTGTTCCAGGTAACTGCAGACAGGTTTCTTCAATTTACTCTCTGTTCAGCACACTTTATGCATGTCACTGTGTGTGCTTTTGTGTGTATATATGTGTGTGTGTGTGTGTATGTCTATCATTAAAGATGAATCAGTCGATTTCTGTCTGTGTTTGCTTGGCTATTACCGGAGCAGACGGACCATCAGATTGCTAAAAGGTATCCTGTCAGTGTGTGTGTTCCTGTCGGCAAGTCTGCATGTGAACGTACAGGTTTGCATGCAAACTGTAATTGAATGTGTGTGTGTGCATGTATGTTTGCCATTAATAGAACTCTAGTTCAAAAATCTGTATCATCAATTTTGTTGGTTACAGAATACATCTTTATTATTATTGGTAGTACTAACAATAGTAGTGGCAGTGGTGTTTTTAATTAGAGAAAGTGGATATATTATTTCTTTTTGAGGGGAATATATAAAAAAAATTCCATCTCTTGTCAAAACAGAAAGTTTCAGTTAGGAGTGTTACATGAACATTTGTTAGAGAAAATGCTTCCATTACTGTCAAATTTGGCGGCTCAATATCTAAACCAACATTTGTATTTACTGACCTCAGCACTTGATTAAGTTGACTGTTAACTTCAGTATTAAACATAAGCTTTAAAAACCTTTAAGTGCTGTCACAGGAACATTTTTTCCCCAATAATTTACAATTTGCTCTGACACACTGTGGTTGCTCCCCAAAACCTGATCCCATTTCAGTGCATTAAAATTTGACAGCTCAAACTGTAAGTGATGCTTACGTTAAACCAAAAAAGGCAGCATGTGAATTACAAATGATCCCGAGTAACTTCTAAGCACCACACAGGCTGCTGGGGTTCGAACATCAGCTGATCAAGATTTCCCATAAATCACAGGGGCCTCGTGTGCCTCGTTTCGTCAGTCCTCCACACTCTTGCCTGTATGCAACATGTGGCACTGCGGCACTGCCAACTGGAGAGCAGGCTGTGGTTCTGAGGCTCCTCCCACTGAGGATTACCAGGACCAGAGTGATTATCTGTGGCTCGAGAGCCGCTTTTAGGCTTAAAATTCATCCAATATCAACAGCAATAATATGTAGAGGTTGGACAGAGCGGTAAGAGGAACTCAGCATCCGTCACATTCACACTCTGTTCTGCTTCCTGCAGGGAAGAGCAGCAAGTTTCCAAACCCGCACACTGAGGACCAGCAGTGTGTGGCCGCGAGCGCGCTCAGTTGCCTGCTGCTCTGTTCTCTGCATGTCGTGTGAAGTTCCACAAAACTGTCAGCGCCAGTAAAAAGTTTTATTTCCATTACAGCCTGTGTGTGCGTGTATGAAAGTGTGTTTAAATGTGTTTGTGCATGGACGTGCATAGATGTAGGAGGAGTGTTTATGTCTCCATGTCTACATGGACAGGTGCATAGTGGCTTAGATGTGTGTAACTGTGTGTGTTAATGGAAGTGTGTGTGTGTGTGTGTGTGTGACACTGGCTCCTCCATCTGCCATTACCTCACTGAAATTAATAACACCATTATTCTCAGTAACGAAGATTACTTCCTCAGCTTTTGATGACAGTTGAGGCTCCTCCAGCTCCTGTGTGTGTGTGAATATGTAAGTGTGTGTGTGTGTGTGTGTTTTTCCCTGCCAAAGACAAATGCCCCAGGACACACAGCTGAGCCGGCTGGCTGGTGGGGGCTTACGTTTCACTGCAGAAAATGTGTCATCTTTTCTAACAGTGATGGATATTATATCCATGCCTCCTCCAGGTGCCCTGCTCTGTTTTACTGCGTGTGAGTGTGTTTGTGTGTGTGTGTGTGTGTGTGTGTGTGTGTGTGTATGTTTCCTGTCTCTCCCCATAACTTCATTAATAACAACCCTCAGACATTCTTTTTTCCTGTCAAAAGAGAAAAAGACAAGAGACAGATGATCTTTCTTTCCACAAAGATTTGATTTCCGTCAGCGTCTTTCCTCTCCCAAACCGCTAAATGGGATACAAAACATGATCTTTTGACTGCTATTCAAAAGCCCTATTGGCGCTCCGGTCGGAAGGCTAGCCTTTATTGTCTTTAGATATGGGCTAGATCATATAGACTGCGCATGTGGTTTTTCTGGCCTGGTTAAAATGCAGGAGGGAGAGGAAGAGAAATGTTGAATAGACATTAACAGAGCCATTTATTTTACATTGCTGAAGGGTATCAGTGTCAGGGAGGGATACAGCCCATTTATCTAACGTCTGCTTTTCTAAGTAAGGTTCCCCTGCTTTGCCATATACATTCAGATTTTTGTTTATTCACTTATATTTCATTATTTTTAAATCTCAACTTTACAGATCTTGGAATGTATTTCTGTCCTGGCTAAAAGAACGATGCCATAAAAAAAAAAGTAAGAATAAAAAAAACAACATAACTGTAAATAAAAGTTGAGAGCATACCATTATATAAGTTTATGAATTTTTCATGGTGGTTTAATGGTCAGTGCTTTAATTATGGCCTAATTATGGCTTTATCTTTCCATGATATACCATTACAATGCAGTAAAAAATATAAATGTAAAGTTTCTAGTTGTTATCCATATTTTATGAGTAATAATCTATGTCAGTTTTATTTCTGTTGTCGTTGTAGATGCTGACAGCATGAATATAGAGAAAGCATTGTCAGTCATTCTATTGGTTAGCTGGCTGACCGACCACTTAACAGTTATAAACTGTATTTATAGTTGTGTGTTTAGTGGGTTCCTGTGTAGCTTGGTGCTGCAGTGGTTTTATCAGAGGGGGAAATCTAATGCCAAAATCATAACCTTCACTGGAGGCAAACTGGCCTGCAGGACTGCTGCTTAGCCTTTGTGTCAAGTACAAAACCAGCTTTATTCGTCTGTCAGGTCATCAGGAAAGACCTCTCCCATGGACTATTTCATCTCCACAGCATTCGTGCCAATATCCACTTTAAAAAGACTTGATAACATTTGCAGACTCACTTGAAAGAAATAAAATCACACTTTTGGATGTTTTATGTGCCAGAGTCCATAAAGTTGCACGTTTTTCGAGGAATCATTTCCTCCCGAGCTTCTGTTTCTTCCTGTGGGCATCAAATGGTTGGCAGGAGAAAAGCTTAACGTCATGCAGCACTGATATGAAAATACAACTCAGCACATTAAAAGTGAGGATACACAAGCTCTTTGCGGTTATTGGAAATTAATGGATTATGTCACTCTTGGTTTTTATGGTGGATAAGACTGAATGACGAGAAATTGCCTCTACTAAAAGGAGGGAGCCAAACTAATATAATATTTCGCTAAATATTAGCCAAAAACTACAGAAATATATTAGGATTATTGTATTATTTTAATTCCAAAAGCTACAAGGGTATGCTCACAAACACCAGTCATTCAGAGTTTTGGGGTGTGTCTTTCCCCTGACATTTGCGGTCAGCATTGTTGTGAATCTGGCTGGATTTCTGTGGTTTTAGATTCATATTTTTGATGGATTGGTGTGTGCTTGACCTCTGGCCGTGGGTTTACACAGACATGTAAATATGCACAAACTCACACACACAGATGCAAGATAATACAGAATCAGAGGTTAGTCAGGCCCGGTGGGAAGTGAAAAAGAGCATTCCTGTAAAAGGTTTGAACTTATCGACTGAAAACAAACTTCCGATAGGCGGTTATTTATTCCCCACATTGGAGACAGAGTGGTGGTGAGTGAGATTGCTGGGCCAGCTTCCCAGACGAAGACTGACTGGCCCAGATCGTTTAAATGAAGATGTTTGAGTGAAAGTCAGTTTCTTGGTCAGATTTAGACCTTATCAAAGTGTAGAAAAAAACAACCACTATGCACTTTATGGTTTGGATAAGACAGAACAACCTCAGTGGACGAAGCCAAGCGTTATCCACATCCATCCCTGGATCGCTGTATCTAATCATGCTAAATACTGTTTATGTGATTCAGTGTGGAACTGATTTAAAGACGCTTTTTTCTCTGAAGTGCTTGCCTGCAGTTGTGGTAGCTGTTATTGAAATGCTAGTTCAAAATTAACTTTATTTATTGCTGAAAGCCGTAATAGCATAGCGAGCCCGTCTCAAATCAAACTAATCAATTAATTCTAGAGCAAAATGCTTAAAAGTACATTATGGATCTAATCTTCCTAATCTACAGAAGCCAGCCAACCTGGCACCATCAACCTCCTTTAAGGAAAAAACCTCCATGAAAAGCATCATACAGTTATTTATCCTACATCCCCCCATCAGCACTGAAACATAAAAACACAGTTTCTTGCCACCCCCCTGCCAACAACTCTGTTCCCATGTAATTGCAGTGGTTGAGTAAGATTTTAATCCGGTGCAAATCTGCCTTATTTACTATTTGTTCAGCAAAGATTTGAGCGCAAATGGTCTGCCACATGTTGTTAAAGACAGATGTCCCTTGTTAAAGTAATCCCATGCAAATCAAAAACATGATTTCTTTTTTTGCCCTCCTCAATAAAGTTGTTGTTTTTTTTTCCAAGTCTCTGCAGAAACAAGGTTAGAATGTGTTTTAAGGGCACATTTACTAAATATAAAACAGGGCCACAGTTAAGGGGTGAGGCATGACTGATATCTGCCAATATAATTATCCTGTTGCTAAATGTAAAAATCCAAGGCTGGAGTTTTTATTTCCTATGTGATGGAAAAATAGATGATAAAAATACACCAAAATAAAGGGATATAGGAACAACAAAAGTTCCATTAGCTTTCCCCAATCTATTCTGCAGTGGAGCTTTCTAAATGAATCTGAATTATTGCTTCCATGCTAGCCAACAGCTTACTCATTAGCAAACCTTGTGTTATTAAGTAACTTGCATTTTTTTCAACAATTTTCACGTGTTGTGTTTAGGTGCCCTTGTTCTTTTCTCTAATCCTGAAGGCTTACAAAGTGACTTGAATCTCGTAGAAATAGAACAACGACTAATGTCTTTTTACTGTCAGAGCGGTTAGCTCCAGCTAGCTAGCATGATACCTTGAAGAGGTGGCTAGTAGCAATGTAAATGCTTACCACAACATTACATGAATAGCTTCTATATACACATACTGAGAAAAAAACTATAAATGGTCCAAAATATTAACATGAGCTCCCTCTTACAATAGTTATATTTAAAAAGTAATAGTTGTATATAATCCATATAATAGCCGCTTGACTGTAGCTCAACCGCTTTTCATATTTTTTTCTTTCACTCCAGCAAACATGGTGACTGAGGGAGGGTTTATAAATTACAGGTCAGGACATCAGATCAGAAGTTAGATAAATCAGGTCTTGTTTTCCCAGTGAGAATATTTGTTCTATGGTCTTTCATGCACAAGTTTTCATATTAATAACATTCTTCCAAATTGAAGACAGACGTGACAAAGCAGGAGAGATGCGAGGCAGACACAATGGTTGCTACTGTGTGTCGAACCGTGTGTTTGTGTGCTGTTTGTATTTTCAGGACAGGACCATTAACCGGCCCCTTCCAGAGCAACTCAGCGGGGTTCAGATGTGTTTTGTCTTGCTGTTGATTCAAGCTGTGTTCCTCTGAGGCACCACAGCCGTCATGGGTGGCCACACCAGGCCCTTGGCACAGCACACACACACACACATACACATACACACAGAAATGCTAACATACCCTAGAGTGTACAGTATGACCTTTCCTTCTTTCTTACACACATGCTAACATGTAAAGAAAGTGTATGCATTTATAATTACACTTTCTCATGCACACACACACACATTGTTGACTTATACAATAACATTTTCCTGCTGCTTCAAGCATACACACATACACACCACTGTTAGTCTGCGAGAACATATTTCTCAAACATACATGTGCATAAATAAGAATTAAAAGCACAAAGCAGGAGAAAATGTGCTTAATGCTCGTTTATGTAACCTCAGGACAAATTCAAAGAGACGTAAACACTTACTTCACACACTCACACCCCCCTGCTGGGCCGTAAAAACAAACTGCTCAAAATATGGCATTTGTCTTTTGATTAAACACCCACATTCCAGCAAACAGCGTTTGGCCTGCCAGGCAACAGCCATCATATTGACAGTCGGACGTGCGGTTTGTCCTGGTGATCTCTCATGAAGGGAAGCTTTATGGCACAGCCAGCTCCATATAATCAGCTTTAAATGGCCGAATGCTAACGAGAGCGATGGCACCCTCCCTCCCTTTATACAGGCTGGCCAGCCCCAGGAGTCAGGAAAGACAGAGACAAGAGCTACAGAGGCCATGAGGGAATGAGGAATGCTACAGCGTTCAAAGATCCCCCAAAGTCAAATTTATTAACCTGTAATTGTGATGAAGTTTTAGTAAAAATCCAAAATCATCCTTCTGGAAGCTGTTAAACTGTTATGTTGATAGCTCTTGCATGTTAAGCTGCTCCAGCTTTGCATTTGGGATGGGATAGTAAAATTGGCAGCCAAAATATTTGAGGTCATTTCAAGTTAGCTATACAAGAAACAATTCAACCATCTTAATTTATAAGCCGACAGTTATGATCATTTATTTCTGGAAATGTTTTACTGCTGTAATAAATCTTTTATTTCCATCAAAATACGACTAAGACCAAAATAGATCAATCAGCATGAGATGTATTTTATAAACCATTTGCTTTATTTGCATCACCAACCATGTTGCACACAGTCATTTTTCTCCCAGTGACATTAAATGAAAGAAAACCACTTACTCTGTAAAATGACAGTGAGATCATGCATTGTCCATTTTCCATGGCTGAGCAAAGTTCAAGTTACTTTGAAAATGTACTCAATTCCGCATAAAAATGATAAAAAAACAATTAGATCTTTAAACTAATCACTGGACAGCGAAAAATGTCTTTGAATCACCTGTTAAAATACTTTTTACTCAACTCAGCACATCTAAGGGTGCCTTTACATGTCACAACAGCTCTTATATCCATACCATACAACACATACACCTCACATTCTGTATTTAGCAGATAAAAAACAAGACATTGTGATCAAGCAAGAAGCTAGTCTAATCTTTTATTTAATAGATATTAAAAAAGCATAAATGCTGCATGTATTTTTGAAATAAATGCATCATGTCTCTTACAGAGATATGGTTTTTTTTATTGGCCAATGCTGATATTTTAAAGAGCAGGGCTGATTAATGTTGACAAAATCAAAGCAAAGAAAATTCATGAATAATTCCATTACTCCATGCACATCATAATCTAATATACAAGATTATTTTAGCCAATTACAGGCCCTTTAGAGGGAATTATCATTGGATTTATTTATCAATGAAATAGAAGAACTTTGTGTCATTCAAATCTGTGATGTTTACATGATGTTTCGTCACATTACAGATAAAGTCTTGACTAGCCTACAATGCAAAAAGCTCAGTGTTTCAGCTTAAGTTGCCCGGCTTTATTTTTGCAATGTGAAAAAGTCATTTTGATAAAACCAGACAGGAAAATTTTCAGTCCATATAGAAGAGGAAGACATGGGTGTGGAAGCTGTGGGGGGTAAAAGCCTCCGGTGAATTGAACTAACCACACATATTTGTGGGTAGCTTCTTGAATTGTTGACTCCATGTTCAGCCATGCAGATCTTATTAAATGAGCTGGGCTACAATGGGACAAATGGGCTGAAGTTTACAAGGCAGAAAGCATCTGGTAAAAGTAAATCTTTACAAGCCCCAGACACAGACAGAACTCCACGGTGAAAGAGACGCATTATACAGAGATAGGAAGAGGATGGCGTTATGGGACAGCTGTGTGACCCCACAGAGCAGGAGGAAGTGTTAAAGGATGCTACTGAGGCGTGCTGACATCACTCCTGCTGTCTGTCTTTATCTCACATTCGGGGAGTAATAGTTGGTGACTACTTTTTAAAACTTTGAATTCCAAGATTTTTCTGTATCGTTACTTTAAAAAACTCATAAAATCAAAGTTAAAACACTACTCGTTTATTTTGTTAATAGATTTGTTTACGTCAAAATATAGGCTATAAAAAATTAAATCATTTTATGTGTAAAAATTATTTCACAACAAAAAGTAAACAACCAGACATTACTTAATATCCCAGCAACTGGATCTTTTCAAAAAAGGATTTTATGTCTAAATTTTGACTTCAGGAGGAGTAAATAGTCTTTTTTTGCCAAACTTTGCTTCCACTGGTTTTATAGTAGTGATATTAGCCATCATTGCTAAATACAAGTAAATGATCAAAAGCAACATTCCTGTCCATCTGTCTGTGTGTGTGCAGCTTGTAAAAATATCACTGCTACTTTGCATCTGTAGAGTTAAATGGCTGTAAAAGTCGTGTGTGTCTGTTAGTGCGTGTGTATGTGTGTGTGCGTCTGTGAATGTACTTGTGTTTGAGCCAGCCATTATCTAACCTCAGAGAATACCACAAATCTACAGGATACCTTTTTGCATAGAAGATATAATTGAAACCATAAGAATGTTTGTTATCCTCAAGGAGGGAAAGTCACTAATTTAAAGCACTTAATTACTATAATCATGAAAAACCTTTTTCATTTACTGAGAACATAAAAACAGAAAGAAACTGTTTATATTGCCTCACCTTTTTTTGGAAAACAAGGACGTATTTCACATTAATCATATATTTTGTCTGATGTTAATCAAGAAATCCTGGCATAGTATTTTTACAGACTTTAAAACGTGTCTGTGGAGAAACTTTGAAGTGGAGTGTTTAGTTTCATTGATTTACAACTAGTGAGAGTAATGCATCAAGGAAAACACAAGTACCAGCTTGTAGGCTAAACATAGCTACGGTAACAACAGAGCTTTTAACCCGCATAGTCATTACATTACAGTTTTGTTTTTAATATCTGTGTGTGTTTACAGGAAAACTATACAGGGCATCTTTAAGTTGTCTGTAGTCTGACTCACTAGACGTTGACTGTGGGTGCAAGTCTGCCGTACTGTGATAACTTCGGTCAGCATTCTGCTGCCCCTCTGCTACATGCGTGTTTCCATTGTGTTATCGCTGCATCCTGGCACTGCCCAAGACAGACTGTGATTGGTTTAAAAAATACAAACCATAGCGTTTTTCCCCAAATGGTTGCATCTAATGGGTGGTTTCTGGTCTCTGGTTGGACTAAAACTACTCACTCCTCACTAAAATCCTGGGAGATAGTCAAGTTAGTCAATAACAGGATAACAAAGTCCAGATACTGTGCAGACAAAGCCCAAATTTAGCCCCAGATTTTAGGATCTGGAGGAATTATTGCCCGATCGGTCACCATTTGACAGGCAATGTGGGGGTTAAGCCAGAGTAATTGCAATAGTCTGGCTCTCAGATGATTGGTTGGATTTCCTTTAGCTCATAAATTTTCCCTCAAGGCTTCTGTCAAAATATCTATTTAAAACTGTTGTGAGCTTGTTTTAATGTTATTAGAGGAATAATTCAAATAGGTAAAACTGTCATCTTCTGACATCTGTGAAATAAATCTCCATATTTTCCTTTTTACGTCTTACTCTCTGTTCATAGTAGACTTGGACAAACTAACACTGTCTTTCTCCTCTTTTGTCAACATTGCTGAGGACGCTGTCGTGTTTTTGGAATAAACTTTATTGGAATTGTCAGTAGACAAAACCGATCAGGGGTTCTGTATTTTATGTTAAGTGTGAGCTTCACGCTGTGCCAAGTCAATTTAGCCACACAGTGTGGGCATGAAATTTGCAGAAAGGCCCATAATAACATGGAATGTGAGCTAGCAAAACATACAAGATTATTTAAAGTATTTCTTGAAGAAAAGATTTGAACTTTCCGTCCTCTTGGATATACCTGGACAGTGGCCCCAGGCATGCCTCCGCTGTTGTCTCTGAACCAGCATATTATACAGTACGTTGACTCTTTATGGCTATCTGGCGACCTTTTGAGCAGCCAATGGTTATTTGGCGTGATTCTTACTCAAATTCTAATGTGTCCAATGTTCCCAGTGTTCAGCTGAGTGCTGTGGAAAACTTTGCAGTTCTCAGCAGCTGTATTGTGTAAACTTCAGAAAAGCCTCCAGGATGAACAGCGCTGGCTCACAGGGAATACTGGGTGCAACTCACCTCTGCGAGTGTTTTCTCAAATGCACTCCAGTATGGGAGACTCAGCAGTAAAGCACTATCCCAGATGTATGCTATGCATCAAGCTTTTTGATTGCTGTCCATAGGACATGGCGTCCAAATGGCCGTGGATCCGATGGCTTTCCAGTGGCTTTATGACTTGAGATCTTAATAAAGTGTCTGAATGACTTTCCAGTGCTTTCATTTGCCCTTATTCTCTTCACTGGGGGAAAGCGAGCCTGCTCTAAGTGCTGTAAGGATCTGCCTTGAAGAGCTTTGCAGGTTTTTGCCTTTGAAGGATCCATACAGCTGGGATTTTCCCACTTCAATTCATCACTGTCTGTCTTTTCTATGTGTGCCACAGGCCTTTACCGCTATTAGTGGGGATTTTGCCCTCTCTTTGAGGTGGTGATCTGTTTCGTTTAAATAGGTGAGAACTTGGATTAGTTCTGAACCTCCTCCACACATTGCAGGATTCGCTTTCCCCACAGGGCGCTGCAGTTCATCATGCAGTGGACCACCGTTTTTCTGAATGTGTGGTGGGTCTGAATGTGTGCTTTTAAAAAAACTCCTCGAAATGAGATCAGGCTGGGAACATAGACAGCACAGTGACCAAGAGGTTATACAGACTGTAATGTAAATGGAGAGGTCAGTCGAGGTTTGATTAGCTGTTGAACGCAGCTTGCAGCTAATGAGACGAGTATCAGTTGCTAAAATTAGATTATCCATGAACTAACATTGCTGAGTGAGGAAAAACATAACGATGAATGTTTTTCCATGTTATTGTAATGTCTCTATGTAAATCCATCACCAGGATAAAGTCAGAAATAGCAAGTTGTAAAGCTGCAACCTAGAAGCAATTAATAGAAGCTGAGACTATTTAACATTTGACAGATGAAGCAAAATCATTGTATTATGAATAAAAATTTGCATTTATAAGCATGAAACGCAAGTGAGAAAAGCTTAATTCTTTTTTGTCTTATAACTTCATCTGATTAACAAGGCTAGTGTTGTCATTATTCCAACAAATCCCACAAAAGTCATAACAGTGTTCCTCATTGCAGCCTCCGGGTCTGCTGCTCAAAAAAACTCAACTAAGTCGTCTCAGGACTTGTTTATAAGCGGCCAGTCTTGCTTGACAGACAGCAGGTACATGCAGATCTCCTTTCCAAGCAGCTCCACTCAGTTCTGTCTGCCATTTTCCCCTCAGTTACAGAGACAAAACTGTCCCAAAGACAACAAGGACGGCAACGCAACTCCAGTAGGCGGTTTTGTCTGCAAAGATTCTCTTGACTGGTGCCCTGACAAAACTCCCATCATCCCCTCTGTCATCCAAAGACAGTTTGTTTATTATTCTGTTGTTCTGGCATTCTCATTTGGCATGTTCACTGTCCTCTGTGTTTGTTTATGTTGCCTTCATGCAATTTTCCTGCATGCATCCATGACGTGCAGAAACATGCACAGGGTTTTCCAAATGACAACTCTTACTGCGTCAGTTTGAGGACATTTTTGGACTTGTTAAACTGTTGCACCATGTTTTAGTATTTACTATTATCCCATAATTGCTTACCTTAATGCCTTACAAAACAGTTTACTAACAAAATATCGCTGCTCTAAGTGAAAGCCATTTTTGCACAAAGATCTGTTGTTTTCCCTGACAGCAATAAATAAGAAGAATTATATGCTGTTGACTTGGCAGCTCAAGATTTTATTGCTCCTTATTGGTTTGTGGCAAGGCACATAGAGCAACATGTTAAGATATAAAAACGAATAAAAGTGTCTGTGTGTATCAAGACGGTAAACTTTGTACATTCCACAAATACTGAGTCTCGTGTCTTTATTTCAAAGGGAGGCTTTTCTCCAGACGTTGTTGACAATTCGCACCCTTAAGGTTCGCTTCAGGTCCTGTGTGTCCCATCTCACACACATTTATGAACACACACACACAGCTATTTGGAGTGGCCTACCTCTCCACCAAAGTATTCTGCCAGGGAACCTTAGACGCTTTCATGTGCTTAAGTCACGTCTATCACATTAAACTTAATTGGCGTGTGGAAGCACAAGAAGCAACAAACACCCACTAAGTGCTGCAGAGACAGCTCAGCCCTGAGGGGGACGTAAATACACATCAAATAACTGTGAACGGAGAAGACAAGGTGGACGCTTCAGGGACAGATGAAACCGGCCTCTTCTCTGCAGAACAATGTGTTGTGAGGAGCTGACCACAAAGCTCTGCAGAGCTGCTACTGTGTGCACAGTTACAGCCATGCAGGGAGCGGCAGCGAGGTGCATTCAGGGGACCAAGCAAACACATGAATGCCAGGAGCTGAACTTGAATGCTATGTTGTATTTAGACTTTTAGTGCAAAGCATAACATTTTGTGTGCATGTGTTATCAGGATTAACAGAAACAAGACTTTGAAGACTTTAGGGGATTTTTTTGCTCTGGATAAACAGAATCCTCTTCCTGTATTCTGATTATGAAAGATTTCCTTTAGATTTCGACCACAAGGGGTTTCAGTGTAGAGGTTCATAGCTGCTGGAAGGCTTGAATCTAAATGGAACGCTTAATTATGTGCGAGGGTCCTACCTTTCAAATAATAACGTCACAAGTCACCGCAGTGTATATCAAACAGGCAAACACCAATCAAGGCCAGTGGGGGTGTTAAAAGGTGGGTAACAAACAAAAGAGAAAAATGAGCAAAATCCACCTCCATATTTTCACATTATTCTTTTCCCCTCTTGTCACGAAAACAAGTTTTTTGGTCCCTTTTAATTACACTGTTTAGGTTGAGGCACAGAAAAACCTGAGCTGTGTGATAAATTGTAAGCAGATCTTAAATGACATGTAGGGGATTTTTAGCCTCACCAGCTGCATGGCTTTGAGTGACAATGTTGATCTGTTTGGTGGATTTGACCTCTGACATGAACAAAGACAACACATGACTGCTCCTCAAAAGTATAGCTAAATTATCTTGCTCGCCCCCTGGTGTCTGGCTGTCATAAAGTTCATAAATCCTGCTTCTCCACATTCAAGGAAAAGACATGGGCCAAACTGAATAATCAAAATACACATCAAATACATTTTCGTAATGACGGCTTCTTACATTTGAGATAAATATTTTCAGCTGTTGTACTTTCAACTGTTCATTCATCTCACAAATTTTAATTTTATAAGTTTACTAGTTTAAAAAATCTTAAATTTTGCCCATGCTTCGGTTTATGACTAAAAATAATGACACATCAACCTTACTTGTAGTTTATGTTTAGTGCTAACAAGAAAATGTTAGCATGCTTTCACTACTATGTTAAAAAAGTTAAACAGTGAACCTGCTGAATATCGATGTGTTTGCATTTCCACTGTAAGTATGTTAGCATGATTTGTGTTAGCATTTAGCTCAAAGCACCACTGGGTCTTTGTACAGATTCACAGAGTGGCTGACATGAATGAAGACTCTTCAGCTTTTTAGAAATTTAGAACAAACAATAAATAAGTGAAGTTCCCTTTTAAAAAAGTTTATACATTTAGACAAGATGCAAGTCCAGTTCTCATCCTGACCTGCTGCCACATCAAGACATGAAGTGAAATGTCAAATTTAAATCCTTTTAAGCTTATAGTGGTTAAACTAAATCTCGAGGAAACAAATTAGTTGAGTAAAGGGATAAATCAAATTTTTGTGACAGAAATCTTTTTTTAATGTACAATTATTCTAAAATATGGTCAGTATGATGAAAAATGACAGGCAGCTTAATGTGTTTGCATGCATCATGGGAAAGCACGAGTGGAGCAGCTTAGTTAAGTGTTTCATTCACACCTTTAAACACCACACAATATGGAATACACAAACACACACACACACACACAGGCACACACACACCTTTCCCACCATTCCTGGCGTCAGTTGAAGCACTACATGTGAGACACCCCTCATTAACTTTGTGTGTGTGTGAATTTTGACTGGCCCCTCTCCTCGCTTATTAAACACTCATAGGAGGGCGACTACTCTTATGTATAAGTTCCCTTAGCGTGTGTGTGTGTGTGTGTGTGTGTGTGTGTGTGTGTGTGCGTGTGTTTTCTATGAGGCTTGCATCCTGTGGTGATCGCACAGGGAGAGCGTTACGGTCCACCAACAAAGAACCTCTGTTCAACATGTTACCAACTGTGCAGAAAAGCAGTTGTCTCTACATCCTGATGCAGAAAATGCATTTATTCTGAAACTGCATAACACAGTTCCTTACCCTGTGTATAAAAGAATATTTGAAAACCATTTAAATGTAGCAAAAACCTTATGAGAACACAACAAACAACTGAAAATAAAACATGGTGTAGGCATCTTTTACAGGATGGAAAAATATCTACAAAAAAATGGGCAATCATGGTACCATTTTTCAGTGCAGTGCAGAATAAAATGTCTTAATAAACTGTGATGAAATTTATCACCTGTATGTCTATTCATTGTTGCAGCCAGAATACAAGAAACAAGACCACAAATAAAATTTTGAATGTTAAAAATGGTATTGGTGCATATACAATAATGCAATACTATGTTAAGAACAGAACAAATTTTTGAAACCAACATTTCAAAATAAAAATTGATGCAGTCAGTGATTCATATCTAGGAGGACTATTTTAATATCCACCTAAAATGAACATTAGCTTGATGCATATTAATGATGCATATAAAACTTGCACACTCTCGGCTCAGAAAAGAGATATGATGTCATGAGTGTGACACTTAAACACTGAGCAAAGTCTAACGTTGGAGCGCTAATGCTAGCGTGGTTAAACAGGGACACATAAGTGGAACATGTTAGAATAGTGATTTCACTGTTTCTAAATACAACAGATCAGTGTTCGTGTTTCCCAACCACGCACATCCAGAAACCCTTTCAAAAAGAAACCCAGTGATTATGATGATTATTTCACACCGTGTGATCAGAGGTGATGCTTTGATATTAGACATACATACTCACAGACCTGACTTGTTGCAGCATAATGGGCACCTACAGTTAGACTCGCTATAAACTGGACCTGATGAAAGCCATAACCAGAGTTTTATATATTAGTGAGGCCCAAATTTTTTTATGGAGCTGTATATATTAATACTTGACTCAGTGTGATTTAATTTTTACTTTTACAAGGTCGAAAGTAAAGTGACTCCTGTTTCTCTGTGCCCCTCCTCTCTGTTCGTCATTTAATCTCTCCTGCACATAAAGCTGTTTTATTGGCAGTTGTCAGTTTCAAGCTGTTTCACATAATTTCAGCTCTAGATTGATCATTATCTAGCAACTATTTCATAGACATATAAGGACCAGTAAAAGGAAAGAACTGCCGAGAGGGGGCCCTGGTTGAGTTTCTCATTAGTAGAAACTGAGTGAATTTTTGAAGACATGAGTGTCCTGAAAGCAGCTCTGCTTCTGTCGCGTGGGTGACAAAGTTTGCACTAAAATATCTTTCAGTTTGTGTATCACAACTGATCAAAACTGAACTTCGCCTCCACCTCCACCTACTTTGCTTGCTCTTGCTGGCCCCTGAGAACAACGAAAGACCTGTGAAGCAACTTTAAGAGGTGGGAAAATCTAAATAACTGTTGGCACACACACTTGCCAGTCTCTCTTTAATTTATTCATCCAAAAAATAAAAAATGGTTCAAATCTGGAGAAAGAGCCTTTTCTTACATCTTGTCTGCCTCAGCAGTCGACCTCCATGCAGCAGGGTTGGAGAGGTCGGATCTTTTCAGTCCTCTCTCTGGGGAACTAATCTTCTATTCCATCCATTCTATCCAAGAAATCATTTCAGACGATGTTATTCAGCTTTCACAATGCCTGCAGCCTCGCCTGCCCGCGTACCTGGCCGGCTCCCTGTGCAGGGTTACTTGTTACAGCTACTGATTGCTTGTAAAAAATAAAATTACAAAAGCAGCTTCTGAAACAGAACTCATTACTTCTTTTAATCAACTTCAGATTTAGTTTAATCATGAACTCCAGGTTTTCTTAGTGTTATAAAAACCAAGCTGTTTCATTTACTCCTATGAAATGCTGCTGGTGATGACTGTCTGAAATACCACAGTGAGAGTGTTACATTACTAACCTGAGCTCAAAACCTCGTGCATCTCCCTACGTGTTGCATTAGACATGAAAATGTGATCTAATCGTCCCTAAATACATCTGGGGGGGTTAATGTCTTTGGATTATTCCTCAAGTTAAGTCATTGTTTTCTGTGACCAGGTCTTAGCTACTTAAATGAGTTAGAGCCAAAACATAACAACACCCCCGAGTGAAATGTTAGTTGGAGCCTCTTCTCTTCACTTTAAAATCACACCTATTTCTTCAAAATACCATCATAACAGTGAGAAACAGAACGGGGACAAGTGTTTGTTTAGTAAAAGACAAGTAAATGTAGCTAGACATTTATAAATGTTGGCAATTAAGAAATGTTTCGTTATGCAAGTAAACACATTAAAGCTCAAAATAAAAATTCAAATTTAGCAATTATGCATGAACTATAGATGTTTACAAATAGAGTTTGAGTATCAATAAGTACAAAGATCCACTTGCATACAGGTGTATCCGGGTACATTTGCAGGCAGATGGAGACACACATGGTCACACTGGGTTGTTCGTGTTCCACCCCTGTTGAGGTCTAAGCAACACAGCCAATTTCTTCATTCATCCAAGACTACAAAATTATTTTATGGAGTCACATTAAATATAAATACAGATCTCAGAGTCCAAATTCTGATGCTAAACCAGAGTACACAGCTTTTATTACAGAAAGAAACAAAGCATTTAATGAAAAAGCAACAGTTTTCTGCTGTTAAATTAGGTTGAAGGTTAAACTTTTATCAGCTTTGAGTATAGAAATAGATAGTGTGTCTATCTTGTTAAGTATTGCAGAGCTTTTTTGAGATTTCTTATAAAGGTCCATTAACTGGCTGGCAATCATGACAACAGCACTAATCTTTCTGAATCAAAATCTTAAAATGGGAATATCACAAGGAGTTGTGGATAAGTTTGGAATTTTACCGTTTAACTCAGAAAACCTGCCTTTCCTTTTAATGTCCCTCCTTCAACATTGTCATTTTTCTTTTTTTTTCCCCTTCCTCACACTCAGTCACACACACACATACAGTTTTGTTATCAGTTCAAAGCACAAAGGGAGGTCAGTGTGGGAGCATGTCAGTCAGACAAGTTGTCACCCAAATGATGACAAATTGGCCGCCTCTCCACTCGCCTCCCAATCAAGTCCAGACCTGGCTTTCACGCACGCACAATTCACGTAAATGAAGATCGATGGCAGTCAGGTGAAGCTCAGGGTCCCTTAGCTCAGTCACACATTTAACACTCTGGTTCTCTTGTACAGACTCAAGCTGCCTGGAGTCCACGGAGAGTTTTACCATTCCAGGAAGCTCTTAAAAATGCTTTGTCACCTGAAACACATACTAAATATTTCTGCTTTTGACAAGTAAACAGTCATGTTTGAACATTTTTAAAACAAAATTGCTGTTGGCGTCAGGCTTCCTCCCACCTCGTGCAGTATGCAGAGCAGAGACAGTATGATGGAGGGAAGGCCGTCACCTGTTTCTGATCTCGCTTCGCCTGCTAACCCTGAAGCCTCTCCAATGGGCTTGTTTCCAGGGAGACAAACACCATGTAACCCAACACTGTGCGTCTTGCAATAACATTGTCTTTATTGTCGGCGATGGATGGAATTTTCTTATTTCACCTCTTGAAGCTGAAGGAATATTCAGGAATGCTTTTCTTTCCGGTGAATGTAGAGCGGAACATGGGCAAAATATTTGCTTTCTTTCATGTTTTTTTTTTCACTTTTCTTGACCTTTATTGTCTGTCTATCTTCTTTTCTATCTTTGGTCTCTTCACTCATCGGGCTGTGTTTGGTTTGCAGCTTCATAGTGAGCTGCAGCTGCTTAGGTTTCATATTCATTTGATGTGTATTTCAAAACTTATCAATAACTAAATGTATATTGTTGTAGAAATATGAATGTGGGGCTACTGAAATAGTATTAAATAAGCCCTTGTATACATTTTTTTTTTAATGATACAATAAGGGAGGGTCATTTCAGACATATTCAAATGCTTAAGACATTCTCTTTCAAAGAAGCCAAAACCATAAGTGTCGAAGTGTTGGTTGTTTTTAGCTCAAATCTACAAATACTGTCCCTTTTGTCAGACACTTTGGTGTTTGATGCAAACGTACATGGTTAGGTTTTGAAGAAAGTACTGGGGTAGGTTTGGTGAAAGATTGTTGGTTTGACTTTTGCATGTATGGATCTTGAACCCTAACCTCCTGTAGCCCATCACTCCACCCAAACAGCCATCCATCTTGGGACTCTGTTGCTCTTTGCACCACTCTGGGTGCAGCAGTTACTATGAGTGTCTAATATTGACAAGTTTCCTTTGGAAAGCCTGGCAGGTCTCAAACAGATGCTGAATGATAACCTCTTTGTCTGCATGAGACACTGAGTAGCTCAGCAAAGCTTCAGTATTTGATTTGCTGTAAATAAGAGCAGGCTAACTGGGCTAGCATGTTTCTTTGTGCCAGTTTTTCTGTTTGCTAATGGCATGGCTCTATGAATTATGGGTTTTTGGTACGTCAGTTATCTGTATACCTGACCTTTAAATCGTAAAAGCTACTGGATTGATTGCCATGAAGTTGTTTATGGTCCCCAGAGGATGAATCCTACTGACACTGGTGACATTGGTTGAGTTAATTCTATCAGCTGCTATTGGATGTGTGACTGAGAAATTTAACAAGCTACCCAAATGTGGGTGTTACACATCACTTTAATGGTGTATTTAATAATTCACTTTCACATGCATTAAGACCTCCAAGGCAAGGACAGTCATATGCAGTGTTTTGTGTCTTTAGATTAGGTAAATTATTAGGTATTATTATGAGGATTAGGTAAAAATTCAAACAAAATTTCTGTAGAATTGAAATTCTAGTTAATCTAAACTTGAGGTTATTGAAACAATGACAGGAAAAAGACTGACCTTGACCTTGCTTTGCAGTTTAATTTCTTATCTGTCCATTATGAGCACTGAAATTACAATATATATTTAAGATATTTAACCCAAATATAAAATTCCAGTAAAAGCATATATCCTGTTTTTGATAATCACAACAAAGAAGAAAAAGTTCATGGAAACTGTCAGGGAAATGTTACTTATTTTCATATGTTGAGTTTCCTTTCTTTCTCTTTAGCTTCTCTTTGTTTTTGTTGCTTCAGCGAAACCCACAGGGACGTATAAAGTTTAATGTTCTGTCACTGAATAAATCCTACGTTTTACTTTGCCTCTGCACTTTTGCTCCTGTGACCTCTTTGATCCGTGGGATGAACTGAGTATCGAGAGAGTTTTGAAGTTTGAGGAGATTAAAGTTAAAATATACTGATTTTATTCCATTTGGTGGTATCAAAGAACAAATTATTCATAGAACAAATGGAGGACAAAAGCTTCTACAAGGGGCCTCTGCTGTGATGTGGGTAAATCCCAGGACGGAGCTTTAGCCCTGATTCATCGCTGACACTACATCCATTCCCATTTGGTAAAAAGTCATTTTGGGTGGGAGGGATGTGGGTGTGAGAGGGGGCAGAGGTCAGGTCCAAACTTAAAGGCTAAACCGCAATGTTTTCATAAAAACAACCATGGACCTTCAGATGGCAAATATGAGCAAAAAATAACCTGACTCATTTTCTTTTCTTTACCACAAGCTTCCTCGAGGCAGGGGTCCGCCAAGTTGCAAATTAACGTTGATTTAGAAACAACAGAAGCCTTTTGTCTCAGAGGGCTCCGATTTTTTTTTCTGTCTTTCTCTCAACCATAGAGCCACTTGGCTCCGCTTTGTGTTATTTTTCCACGCATAAAACTTTCATGATGAAATAAAGCAGAGGGCGCGAGGCTGCGGGGACGGGGCAGCTCTCTGGGCCTTTGGCTGCTATCACTCATGAACCTTCCTGACTGACGAGATGAGGCTCTTTTTCTGGCTTTTATTGTGCATTTCAGTCTCTGTCTGTCTCTTTTAACGCGTCTGTCTTTGTTTAGGTTGTCTCATTTTCTTTGTTTCCTTAATCTTTATTTCCGTATCTGCACCTCTTTTATAATGTTCTCTCTCCGTCCCTGATTCTTTTTTACTTTTTAAGTCTCTTTCTCAGTTAATTTAAATTCAATTAACAAATCTTTTTATTGGCGAGCAAGCCTGAAAATAAATCATGCTGACAAATCTGAAACACTCCTGTTATCTGTATCATTCTCTCATCTCCCCCCCACCATACATACACACACGCACGCACGCACAGGCTCAGATTCCCTCAGATGTCGGATTCTGGGATTCATTCTGGACGTCTTACGTCTGGGTCATTTCCACACGGATGTTGGTTTTGCCCGCAGAGCAGCGCTTTAACCTCGATATCTGATATTCATATTCTATCATCTCTGATGTTTTTCTAAGCCCCTTCTACCTGTCCTCATAAATAAGGATAAGCTGTGGACTTAATGGTACAGCAGTGGACACTGTTGGTTGGTTGGTGGTTTATTCGTGACACCACATTTATCTCACATATCTTTAGTTTTGTGGCTCAGTTTTGTGTTTTATGGCAGGGGAACTGAACTTTTGTGCCCTGGATACAAAACTAAGCTTCTCTGTAACCTCAGAAAGAGATGGTTGAACTAAAACACTACATTTTTAAGAGCCTCTCAACTTAGAGACAAGGCTCGGGGCTGATTTAAGCACCAGGACTGTGTGAAAATATGACACACCTGTGAGGCAAACGTGCCCCGGGACAAGTCCCTCATAAAGCTGCACTTGTAAATATTTTTTAATGATGGCTTAAAAGTCTATTTGTAAAAGGGGTCACTAATAAAGACCAGCATACAGAAAATTACCCCTAACACCTCTAAATATTAAGAACTATTTACATTATTTATGTGTTTTCCTTCCGTAATTCCCAAATGCAGAAAAGACAGGTGATAGCTTCTTACATTCTTCCTACAAAATCATAACATGTCACTTTTTAACTATTGGATGTGTTTTTTGGTTGGTGGAGACCAAAACAGAGCTACAAAGAGTGTACACATTGGTCTTACATTCGACTGGTGGCAAGAATGAATGCTAATGACAAGCTGTTGTTTCCATTGGATAAGACATTAGGCAACAAGTTGCCCACAACAACTTTATTTTTTGTTCTGTATATGTTTGCTCTTGGTCCCCGAATGCTGTTAAGTAAAATAAAACTTTGAAAAGCGTAACTGTTTAATTAAAGATCACATTTTTTCAGATCCGCCTATGATGAACATGTTAACAGATCATAATGTCCTGTGGAGAGAGTCTTAACTACTTAATCAAGCATTTGTGAAAATTGCAATCATCAGTGTATGACTGATTTTAAAAACACTTAAAAATATTTTTTCATTAAGCCATTACTCACAGTTTTTTTTAAAAAAAAAAAAAAGCTGAAGTGTTTTCTTAAAGAATTTAACTTTGATTTTGTATTTTGAGAAAAAAGTTGTGTCTTTCCCCATTTACTTCAATATAATCTGTGTTTTTTTTTTAATACAACCATCCAGCAGCGATTTAGAGGAACTGCATGTAGTTGCACATTGGCACTGCTTTTAGAGTTTTGCATCTGGCAGCTGCTGTTTTGTCAAAATTTAAAGATTCAATATCATTCAGTTCAATTCAATGGTGACCTCGTGCCTCTTTTCTCTCTCATGGAACTATGATGTAGCATTGCTGAATATTACTGTGATGTGTTTAACAAAAAGTAGCCGCCTGACTTCACTTCTAAAACATATGTTTAACACACAGAAAAACAGACTGACTAACAGGAAGCCTGAAAGAAGAGAAAGTGTGCTGTGAGCTGGGAGTTCCTCTGTGTCATTTGATAAAGCAGGGGGGAGGACAGAAATGAAAGAGACGGAGGGAAAGTTCACATTGATTTGATAAACACAGCAGTCAAACTTTTACAATTGAACTACATTTTTAGGTATTTCATGTCAGAAGTTCAGGACTGGGTCACACGATCATTAACAGCAACCTGAGAGAGGCTGTAGCAGCATGGTGTGTGGTGGAAGAGTGTCATTACAGAAACAACTCAGTCGGAACCAGGAATTTGCTCAATTGAAGTCAGTGCTGAGTTACTGGCAAGATTATATATGTGTGCATGCAGTGTGTGTGTCAGCCATTTAGTCTGTTATGATAGAAATATGACTTAATTAGTGTCAGTGAAAGTGGAGACAACACATTTATAACTTTACAGTAAAAGGTCCTACAGAGTCTGATATAATAATATTCTGAGATAATACGTCTGAGGCAAATTTTGTTGAGGTTTTGTCACTTTGACTATAATACTGCAGATACAAGGCACTGCTGCACACATCAATGACAATCAAAGTATCACCAAGGGGATTCTATGAATGAAAATGTATATTAAAATATTCTGCTAAGGAGTCACTTCAAAGCAAAATGCTGATTAAAGTTCCAGTTAGCGTGCAGAATTCAGTTTGTGCAATCTGCAACACAAAAACTGAGTCATGTCCAAGTCCAATTCAAAGTCAGACGGCTGTGAATTGTAATTGAGATGCGGTTAGAAACACGTTTAATGGGAGTGGAAAGAGTGGACCCAAATAGGAAAGTTGTGGGCAGAATCACCGGAACAATCAGCCAAAGAACGCTACAAAGTTTATTAGAGCTGAAGGGAACTAGAGAGTCAGGTGGTCATGGTCACTATGGGAAGAAATGTTCACGGACCAGGTAACGTTGTAAAGTTTTATTCCCGTTACATTTGTCACTCTCTGATTACACCAAAAGTTAGTGACAGGGTTCTAAATAGAAATCACATACCCTTGAACAGAATCACGGATTTCTCTGGGTTTCAACATTGCTGAAACCATCTAAAACCATGTCAGAAAAAAACTCCACAAAAATCCCACAAAAATTGTTGGTTTTAGACATTTGAATGTGGAAACGTCACATACTGTATGTTGAAATGCCAGACAGCATTTGCTAAGAATGTTCTATGCATGAACAATGACTTAAGTGCTTATATTTTTATAAGTTATTAATATTAAAAATAATAATATTGGACATCACTTCTATCCCTCACATCTCTTTAAGAGATCCACATAAATTTGAGGCAGTGCTAAACCAGCTCAATCTGAATTCATTTTCTCATACATTGATCTAATTTAGGCCAGAAGTTGGACAGAAGATCAGTTTACATCAAATGTGGCTTATGGTTTAACAATTCCATAATAACCACAACACAAAATGACATTTATACTAAAGACAAAGAAGTAGGACAAGTGGAAAGAAAATATAACTTTTTGAAAATTTCTGGGTGCAGGAATGAAAGGGTTGGTGGAGTTTAAGGCATGTGAGTTGAGCTCAAGATGGAGATGGTGAGAAACATGATATCACCTCTCACCTAAAGAGCAAGGAACCCCCAAAACCTCAAAAACCATGCAAACTCAAAAAAGGAGAAAAACTGACCATTAAACAACCGTAACATAACATCACTTTAGCTGATGTTTGGAGAGAGCGCTTAAGTTTCATGTGAATGGACATTCTCAGTGAGAGAACTCCCTTCAGGATGAGATCATTTGAAGTATTAGTTTAGTATTTACAGGAGAAAAGCCAACAGTGAAAGTCTAGGAGTCAGAGACAGAACAAATAATATGCAACTGGTCTTACATTGAATGTGTGTGTTCAGCCTCTGACTGAACGCAGAACTGACCAGAAACTCAGCTGCTTTTTATATTTCCCTCAACTCTCTCTCTTGTTTATGAAGTCAATTCATGAAGTGCCGGAATAAACTGCCACACAAATTTTCTGCTGAAGTTCAAACAACTAGGAAGAACGGCTTTTTATGCAATTAAAATGCTTTTAAAAATCATCTTACATTCTGTCTGTCTTACTTTTTTTTCCAATAATCTTAATGCTAAGCTAACAGGCTGCTCACTGTAGTTGACATGACAACAGATCTTCTTATCTAATTCTCAGAAAATTTACAAGTAATATTTTTATCAAGATACTAAGTATTTTTTAAGTTCAAAAGTTGGCTTTTTAGGGAATTTTAAGAACTTTGGGAGAGTGTAATGTTTGCTGCATTTCATTTTACAGACACAAGATGGACAGTCACTGTCTGCCGTCTGCAGTGTTTTTATTCCTGTTATTTAGTCTCTGCTGCAGGTGCAATTTCAAAATATGACAATGAGTATAATAATAATAACAATAATACTAATAATGATTAAGTATTTTCACTGTTTAAAACATAAATCCTTCCCTTTTTTTATTTCTCCCATAACTCCCCTGGTTTCTTTCATTTATCTGCTATCTGTCCTGTCTGCGCCTGCTCCCTCCTTCTCTCTTTCACTCATCAGCTCTCAGAGACAGGAAGCAATTCACTAACCCCTCTCATCGCCACCAGTTGTTCCCGTCTCCAGCACTTTGGCAAGCCATTTTGATAAATACCATGACAATTCATATACAGCGAGCCCAGCCATACCATATTAACCTCAATATGATGGAGTGTGTGAATATGGAGCACAAATCTAGGGCCCCTGACTGAGTACAGTACAGTATCCTCTTAAATCCCTTCAAAAAGCAGGCATTCCCTCATGGATTCATGAAAAGAGCCCATTTATAGACATGAAAAAAAGGCCAGTTTCAACAGACTTTAAGTGCGTCAGCCAAGGAAAACAATGTGCCTGGCCAGAAAAACTGAAGTCTGTAACGCACCAACTTAATTCCATTCTCCGGCTTGAAAAGAGAATAAAAAGTTCAGGGCTGGCCGGATTGTGTGCGACTGACAGAGGCACTGACATACAAAGTATCACTCTGCACGAAAATCAACTCGGGGCTAAATCACACCACAGGCTGCCTCAGCAGGGCCGGAGTACGTCACGGCGATATGACAAGTGATTTATAGACAGCTAAGCCAAAATGCTGAAAACAGGATTGAGAGAAAACGTGAGAGACAGATGTGAAGAGAGAGAGAGAGAGAGAGAAATGAGTGGAGTGAGAAAGGGAGAGAAAGTATACAAAGTCTGAGTAATAAAGTGAGGGGGAGAGAGAAAGATGGAGAGCGCTTGGTGCCAGTCGTCAGTCCATTTGGTCCATTAATGTACAGAGCAACTGCCTCAGTGACTGAAGAATGATGGGAAAATGGCCCTTCCTATAGGTTAGCCCTTGAAGTGATGTATAGCAGCGAGGACGGAGCATTTCACTCGATTGCTGGTTCCTCCTGCTTCAGCTCATCACAGGCATAAACAACAGGGGGCCTTCCTGTAAAGAGAAAGCACTTTCACGATACAGAGCCAAGCCAAACTGAAGTGAATGAACTGTATAGTTTTGGTCTGATGCCTTCAAATCTGTCCAGTGCCAGCTTTCACTGTTTGCTGCTGCTGTCTCCAACTTAGTTAGAAATAAGACACTGCACATATACACAAAGTTTAAACTTGTAAAAAGCAATAAAAAATATCTTGAATACACATTACACATGTACATTTTACCACGTAGGAGGTGCAATCAAAAGTTTCCGAGACTGTCCCTGTTGGGCACAAATGGAGCACTGCGTGGTGATGTTTAAGGAGCAGATGCAAGCAAAAACCTTTTATGAGTAATATTAAGTTACAGCACCTGAGCTAAATGCATTTTTGTGACCACTGGTATGTGTGCATTTGCAATTTAAACATGAATCTGTAAGTTAGGTCTATGGCTACAACCCAGAGACCAGACCTTACTCTGGGAAACAGAAAGACGTCACAAGGAGCCAAATAGTAGAGGAGAGTGTGGAGCGACTACGTCTCAGACATTTTTAATCACACCTCGTGCTCCTTAATTAAAGGACTGATTACATAGTAAAGCTACTTGTGCCTATGTAATCTTTTAAGTCACTGCTGAGTTATGGAGAGAAAGTTATGAAATACCTGTTGTTTGCTATCTGCTCAGCAACTAGCTAGCAAACGCAGTGCAAGATTTAGCTAAGAGCCAGATATTTCCCTCCGGAGTTGATTGAGACATAAGCAGAACAAAAAGCAAAGTGAATATTTGACTTCCATTTGGCCAGACACATAACTCCAAATGAATGCTAATGTTACTCTGTATCTGCTGGATGTATCAGGGAGACCTGGATACAGTATCAGAGGCGAGACCTTGTTCTTTTCTCTGAAAGTTGTTTATGGATGCATGAAGCCAAAAAATTTTGACTTCTGAGTAATAAAAATACCCAGATCTTTGGCGTAGCTTCCATATAGCGGGGTTCATAAAGACATGTGTACTAGAGACCTCTGCGGGCCGAGCCTGCTAACTTCATGTTTAGCCCTCAGCTAACTTAAATGGGAATAAAATGATATAATATTGCAGCTTTTAGAGACCTTTTGTGAGGTTTGTGATGCTAAAAAAAATGTATCCATCATTTTATTGCCGTTTCTTTCACAATGTATGCTTATGTTTGTCATCATGTGACATGTAAGTTGACAGTTTAGCCACTAGGCTTCAAAACCTGTTGCACATCCTGGAGACTTGGTATCAATAGGCAGCTGTTTTTTGATTGTATGGCAGATGCTAAAGTTTGTAGTGCAACCCTCAAGTGGCCTAAAAAATAAACAATCAGTTCTGGTTTGAAAAACAGATTATGCAACTAACAATGATAACTATGACAGACAGATTTTATTTCTCCTGTGAAGTGACCATAGTTTACAGTATTTATGGTAAAACATGATGAGGTATACATACATCAGAAAAGTAGACATGCTGGAGCTCTGCCCGTAATCATGATCATGCATCTGCTTTTTATCTTTTTTATGATGTTTGGGCATCGGAGTGCAGACTTTGCTTATGTTATGTGGGAATGGGAAGTGGTTAGCCAGGAGCAGCTGTCAGGATTGGAGGCAGAGCAGGTCAATGCAGCAAAAACTGTTACAAACAGGATTTTAGTGAAGAAAATAGTTTATGAAATAAAACAGAAAATATTTGGAATATTATTGTTGTTTTATTGATGCTACATTTTAATTTTGCCGGGCAAGGTTGGACTTACTAAACTAGTTGAAAAATATTTCCTGATTAGACTTTAAAGAGCTTCCTATATTTAAATGCGATCCATCAAGTATTTGCATTGTTGTCCTTGTTCATAATAATACATTGTCTCTCAATCAATTTCATTTACAAGATAACATCCATTAAGATGTTAAAAAGTGCAATTTTTAGCCTAAATTAAGCCTCTATTTGTGCAACTGATAACTCAAGAAAGATTTATTATTTTAATCATTGTTCTCAAAAAACAGGACCGACTTTAAGTTGCAATTGTAACGCAGTAGAAACCCCAGACAAATCTGGTTTTGTTGTTCAAATGAGCAAGTCTTAAAACTGGAATTTATGTGTTTAATTTCCAAGTGGCAGCTTTAAGTTTGCTTGGTCCTCTGTTCAGTCAAAATAACGGCACAGTGTGGAGGTGGTTAACAAGGAGAGAGTTAACAAGGTGAAGCCAAGTACGAGCACAAGTCTGCTCCTGGAGTGTGAAATGGACTGGAGCGCCCGGTGCTGCGAACCATTCCTACTGGCAAAGAAAGATATGCAATCATGGCTGGCTTTTAAAATACAGCTGTTCCAGGAGCCTGAGATGTGAATAATAGGTGCAATTTGAGATCGTTGTCAATTTTTCACATTAACTGACAAACACATTGTGGATGATTGTTCTCAGACGGGGACCTCTGAGGAGGAATTACCAAAACAACTTGCTTAAAGATAATTGCAGTCTTGAAAGCACTCGAGGAGAGTGATTATCATTTACTAATGAAAGCTCTCCTCATGGGAGACATTCAGACTCATCCGTCACACAGTCATGGACTGACATTTCGTTTAGGAAGGCTTGGGGCCTCGGCTGTGAGGCTTCCTATGACATGTTTTCTTATGATTAGTGAGAGGAAGAGCTGAGTGGGATTCCCTCAGACTCCTCAGTTGTTGAATGGCAAAGAAAACTCGTTTTTCAAACAAGTCGGTCTGTCTGCAAGTTTTCAAGCATATTTGTGCCTGTCCGTCTTTGGTTTCTGAGTTCAGCACCTATCTTAAGATCTGGTTTCTCACTTTTTCTTTGTGCAAAAGGGGTTTCACCAACTCTTTATTCCTAACCTTAATGGAACTAAATTTCCCCTTTAAAGGCAATCCATCTTCTGGCTGACAGTATAGTACATCAACCACCGGATCAGACAGTAAGACACAATAAGAACTTAGCTTTGATAAAGAAAGGAAAAACAACCCCCGAAAGTATTTTCCTAATTGGGCCGCTTGAGGAAAAGCGTGTCAGGGCTGAAATCCATCACGCTGATTGCTGGCCTTTTTCTGCGTGGAGCCACATGGGGGTGGTGCTGTGTGGGGTTTGTTGGGGTTCTTGTGGTTTTGGACTCTGCACATGCTAGTTGGATCTCGGGAGGGAAGTCCTCGCGCAGCCGAGAGCAGCTCATTACCTCGGTTAGTCATCAGCCCCACTGTCTGCAGCGGGATGATAAATGAGCAGGTCGTCATGTGTGGCTTTGACAGCCCCGTGGCACGAGGTCAAGCTGACATCCATCGAGGGGCGCAGACAGCATGGAGGCATGGAGGCCGAGCAAGAAGCAACCACACTTCAGAGAACCTGTGAGGGCTTTCTGGGAATTTCATCACACCCTCTACTGTCTTGTGGAGGTCTTCTCTAGTAGCAGAAGATGTGCAAGCAGCAGGAGTCGGTAGTAACTCATTACAAGTAACACACATGAGTGAAAAAGTTTTGTTTTTTTTAAACTTTTTTTGTTTCTTTTTTTTAAGCTGTACTTCTTTCTTGCTTGATATGCTTAGTTGAGTATATGTTGATAATCAATCTGTTTACTTCACAACATTTGCCAAATACCTCTTATGCAACTAGTCTGCTCTAATTAAGGAGATGGAACAATGGTGATGGAGCTAAAGCCAGAACAAGTCCCTACTCCGTCCACATGTGGCCACACTTTTATAAATCAAAATTTAAAAACAAGAACAGTCACAAGAGAAAGTGCCAGCTGTGTCTCCAGTAAACTCCTCCTCTACCTCC
The DNA here is from genome assembly GCA_029814765.1 of Acanthurus leucopareius. Lineage (NCBI taxonomy): Eukaryota > Metazoa > Chordata > Actinopteri > Acanthuriformes > Acanthuridae > Acanthurus > Acanthurus leucopareius. The sequence continues at coordinate 2,551,221 of JAQMCX010000034.1, forward strand.
ACAATAACACTCTAGTAAGTTGAACATACTGTAGTCAAAAATGTAATAGCTAGCAACATTAGCTATTAGCTATTAATTTTTTTGTGTTTCATGTTGACCTTTTAGGTTATTAAAATGGGACCAGTTTGCCTTGTATCGAAAGTGTTCCTTTATGTTTCTTTTTTTAATATTAGAAATTACTGAAAAACAATTAAAACAATAAAAAAAATTATATTAAACTATGAGGCAACTTGCACTTTGAGTAATTTATTAACTAGGCACGCTTTTACTTTTATTTGAGTAAATTTATTAGATGGCAGTTTTTACTTTTTTATACTTTTACATTTAATAAGCTAATCATCTCTGCCTGGTTTTCAAAAACACATTTTAATTATCATTTAATAAAATTGCAAGTTCATTTTACAAGTGCTTGCCTGCATTTTGTTAGCCAGGAAAGCTAAAAAAAAAAAGCCAATGTAAGTAGTGCAGATCGACATGGCTGAATGTTGCCAAGCTACAAGTCAGAGTTTTGGAGTAGTGAATATAAGTTTTCTCTTAATCAAATCGGCCAGTGTCCGTTTGTTGACAGATTCTGAGATGTTTAGATATTTTCGCACAACTAATTCTTCATCTTATCTTTGGGTGGGCATTTCAACTAAATGTGAAAACTCGTGGAAAACAGGCAAAATCTGTGATACGGGATTTTTTTTCCTTTTCTAAGTCACATTCATCACCAGACACATACACACACTCTCTCTCTCTCTCTGTCACACACACGTCACCGATGACTCTACTGTCAGGGGGATTTCCAGGTGCTGCATGAATGATTAAATGTGGTCAAATTCTCCTCAGATGTCAGTTGTTTTTTCACCATAAAGTCAGGCAAATTGCAGTGATCTGGAGTCATAAATTTGTCATGCACAAGTTTCCCCTCTGACTCCAGCAGACATTCCTCTTTCAGCTGGCAGCGCTGCAGCTACTTGCAACACTAATGCATGAGCTGACCGGATATCTCCCAGAGAGTGTGTGTGCGTTTGTGTGTGTGTGTGTTTTTGTGCATGTGTGGACCTGTCACTCTTAGCTGAGTGATGGTGATGTGAGCTGAAGTGGCATGACGGCGGCTCTCTATGAGGGAGGTATGCCACAGAATCCACAGCGGAGCTGGGCATGGCGAATGCGTGTGTGTGTGTGTGTGTGTGTGTGTGTGTGTGTGTGTGTGTGTGTATGGCTTGGCAGACATCAGTTGAAGGGATGTCATGCCCCTCAGACTCTCCCACACACAAACACAAACATCCATATCCAACAGCAGCGAGCATGAATGGTCATTCAGCTCCAGCCAGCAGTATGAAAACAAGTCAAAGGGAGGAAGAGGAGGAGAAAAAGGGGGAGGATGAAGGATGGGGTCTCGGGCCAAAAGAAACATGGTGGGCTCGTCTGTCCTCCTCCCTGTCCTGATGAGCACCCCAGGCAAATATTCTATGAATGAGAGCATATTTTTCGGGGGGGGCTACACTTCCCATTGTACTTTGCAAAGGAGGAGTGGGAGGTGGAGGAGAGGTGACTCACCCATGATGTCATACAAGATGAAAATTTTTAAATGACTTTCAATGTATGACAGAGGATGTGAATTTTGGCCTGCGTCTTGGTCTGGTAGTTCTATTACTGTACAACAACACTGTTTCTCAACCATTTCTGCCTCAGTGATCCACAGGACAAAGAGGAGGCACTTAAAATTGTTCAAGTCAACATTTCTTGGAGAAAAAGATTGTTACTGCTCATGTCTACATGTTGAGTATAAGACTTCAGCAAGGAGCTGTTGGCGTAGACTGGAAACAGGGGGAAACAGTTGACCTAACTATGTCCAAGGGGAAAAATCCTTGTACAACCAAGGCTCACAAATTAACACATAATCAATTTGAATACAGCAATGATCATTAGTGGCATTTAGAGGTGCTGGAAGGCAGATTTTATTACGTTCAGACAGAGCCAGACAAGCTGTTTCCCCCTTCCTTCTGTCCTAATGCTAAGCTAAGCTAAGCTAACCAGCTGCTGGACTTAAGTAATTATTGTATGGATAAACATGACGGTAATATCAATGATCTAATCTAACTGTCTTTAAAAAAGACTGAAAGTATTTCTGAAAAGGGTTATTTCCTTCAGCTGTCCAATCACAGAGAACATGATGAGCTGTAACATTTCCAGTAAAGCTACAAGTTAAAAAAAAAACATAAATTTCACTGTTTGATTCATAGTACAAGTGAAAAACTCGTAACGGAACATAAAGCCTCAAGATTGTTGTAATATTTGTGCCTAAACACCTTATAATGACTGTTTTTCTACATCCTCTCCCTCTCTTTCGGCTTTGTTTTGCAGCTATATTGGTAACCAGGCTGACGTGTGTGGGACACAGAACCTGGTCACGCTTCTTTGATCTCTGGCTGCAAACCCACGATAATGAGGTGACTTTATGATCATTGAGAATTTATGCTCATTGGAAATAACAGCTTTCAATTCAACAAATTATGAGCCCTGTCAGTCTAAACTTCCCCCCTGACATTTTCTCCCACTTCTTTTTGCAGGAAAGCTGTTAAGTGAGAGGTCTTACGGAGTTTGCTGTGGGTGTGACAAGTATTCATAAGGGTTTAAATTACCTTTGAAGTACAAGGTACAAGTTACAAGGTAATTTATTCAGCAGCTAATCACTGTGGTGAAGCAGTTTTGGCTCAGTGGCTCCAGCTGCTTAACCAGAGGAGCTGATGTTAAACTGGGGCCTCCATGCTGACGTACTTCCACAAGGCAGGGTGGCACAATAGAGTGTGATAGTCTTTAAATGTCAGTGGTAAAAGTCAGTTTTTTTAATGTCCCTCAAACCAAAAAGCAATCAATGAAGGAGAATACTGTGACAATCTTGGGCCCATCTCCACAAAATGTGTTTTTTCTGGCAGTAAAGCGCTGGCAGGGCACCGGGTAACTCTGAGGAATGAGAGGGTGCAATAAGGCTGTGGACACGGGCCCTTGTGCACCAAGTTTGAATGTAAAACATGATAACGTCAGCAGAGGTGGAGGGTAAAACTCTCCATCCAAACTTATATGTTAGATTTTAACCAACTTTTAGATTATCCTATGAGATGAATTTTCAAGAAACTCTAGAGGTGACAAAACGTCACTGACAGTTACGTCATAGGATTCATCACTTAGTGCAAATGTTTATACAGTCGGATTTTGTTGAAAAAAACTTGCTGGTTGTGGAAGCTCAAAAGACAAAGGAACAAAGCTTTTCGCTGCAAGAGAATGAACTTTTAATCTTTGTATATAAAAGTTAAGGTTTGGGATGATGGAGGAGCTCCAGCAGCAAACATTTGAGGCAAGAACACATAAGCAGAAATGTCAAGATATTGGTTGCGCTGTACATCTGCATGAATTTGACTGGATGTTCTTACTCAGCTGGTCACTGAGCCAATTACTATGAATCATGACTGAAACAGATGATATTAATCAGTTACTGCAAACACAACTTCACTGCTTTGCCTGAACGGACACCATGGAGCTAAACTGCAAATAATGACAACCATGAATCCCTGTTTGTACATGATGCCTACATATGTTGCACAAGAGCAAAAACACAGAGCAAAATTATTACAATAGATTTTAACGACCCCATGGGGAGTTTGACAAATCGAAGCCAAAAAATACAAAACCAATCCAGAACATTTGAATAAAAATATGAATTCTCACAGAACAAGCGATGTGATTATTTTTTTAATCCCCCACCAGTTCTGATTAAATTTAGGGAACTGAAACTACTGCGTTAAGGTTAAATAAAGACTTGTGGCCATGTTTGTCTGCGGTAATAGATTAAATGTAAACCACGGTCTCCAATATCAAAGCCGTGCCCCTTCATGCCTCCAACCATCTTCCCTGACCCCCCATTCTTAAGAGGTTTTTGTGGCACTCAAACCACATCAAACTCCTCTCAGGGCCCCCGGCTCCCAAGGGGCCAGTTGAAAACCAACACTTGGCCACTGTCGCCTTTGCTTCTAAGAGCAAAGAGTCATTATATGCATGACTACAAGACGCTGCCTGTAAGGAAAACATAAGCAAGGCTTGTTTTAAGAGTTGGATCAAATGATTAATTCTATTGTTTTTTACTAGTTGGAAAACAGTCTGAAAAAAAACAAGGATTTAACAGTCATTTCAGTGTAACAGATCTCATCTTCCACATTTCCAATTTGAAGTTTATTTTGAAACCGCACATAAAAAAAAACAGTACACCATCAAAAGAAAACTCACAAGAGTAACATTCGCTTTTCTAACCCCATTAGAACCAATTAGACAGCCCCACGCTGAGTGATAGCAGAGTTTGGTAGCTCCCTGGGTGGAGACAGATGCTATCTGGCTCCTTCACTGAAGCAGCACGACCTTTAAACACACCAGTGTTTTACTGAAGGGGATCCCAGTCCCAGCAGAGTCCTTTATCTCTAATGTAAGACACGGTGGTGTCAAAGAGCCCGTTGTGATCCCCCTCAGGACCAGTAGGAGGTATTTTAATAGCTGTCTGACCCGTGGTGGCTCTAGCCTGCTGCCATCGCTCTCACAGGGAAACTTTTGTGCTGCGTTTAGAAACACAGAGAGCCAAAGAGAAGCTAAATATAAGTTAGGCGGTTCTTTTCTGTTAATGGCTGCCTGTCAGTCATCCTGACAAGCTCCTGATGCCGAGATAACTCCATCAGCTTTTTAAATTTTTAGTGGTTTTACTTGCTTGCTTTTTTTTTTTTTTTTAATTTTTCAATCTTTTTTTTTTTTATTTACCACTGGTGGTTTGCAGCCAAGCTCATATGTTTGATTTTAATTATCCAGTAGAAATACTTTTCTACCAAAGAAAACCATTGGTGCCGAGCTCTGTTTACTATCCACACAAACATTTCTGTAAAATTGTTGCAATCAGTGGATCGACTCTGGGCTTGTCAGGTAAATTAAATACATTGTTTACACAGAGCTTGGCTTTGATGGACTTAGTCAACTAAGACATCTTGACGGTGCTGACCATTAAAGAAGCAGGAAGTCCAAGAGTCCAGACAGAAGAAGCCATCATAGCTCATTAGCTTTGTTTCACCATGTCCTTTAATTAACTCTCCTCTGCCAGATATAAACTGATTTGCAGACATTTATGTGCCACAAAGTTGATGATAAAAGCACATGTTTGAAATGTGTAAACTCATTATACCATCAGAAATGGACCTAAAAAAGCTTGCTACCTGATGCAAGCTTGCTAGCTCGAAGACCTCCTCTGTTTTCTTCCTAATAAATATTAAAATTAAACTGTTTAACTGCTATTAAAGTCTTGAAAAATGCGAAATAAAATGAACAAAACAGTGTAGAGGAAATACAAAGAAGCTTAGGGAACTAATATTTGTGGTAAGGTGTCTTTTTACTTCTCTATCTTACAATATGTCACATTTCCAAGTAAAATGGCCAAAAACAACTATTTTTTGCTAAACATATTTTGTTGAGTTGTGTTCTTACACTCTGTCAACAGATTAAAACTCAGAAAAATCTGTAATTTTATCCAAGTTAATGGTTGCCATTCATTTTGTCACCTGTTGTCAGCCTCCAGGGTAACACCAGTCAGATAGAGAAAGGAAGCTGAAAATGTGACTAAAGGTAACATGAGTTAAACTTTTATTCCAAGTCCCATGATCCCACGCTGCTACACCATGAAACCAAAGAATTTTTTTTCCTGTTGTTTTTATAGAGGGACCTCAAGCGGCAATACTTACATATTATGCTATGTGTCTTTCTGGATTCTTGTTAATCTTTTTACAAATTGTGTGCTTCATGATAACCACTCTTACCAACCACAACAAAATGTATTATCATTGAAAAGCCAGTCTCAGATTTCTTAGATATGACCATAAGCCACCAACACAGGATAAGAGTTTTTTTCCTAATTTTGCAGCTTTAAAAACCTTAATAAGATTTTGTGCCTGACATTGCAACCACTTCACATGCCATTTTAGATTTCTGCCTCTCTCTCTCTCTCTTTTGATGATGGTGTGAACTAATGTTGGATATTTACAATACAGGTTTGATATTCTTATATGTATGGGAAGCTGTTCTGTTTGCAGTTCAACTAAAAAGCTGCATGTCTCTCGTTGGCTGTGCGCTCCGAGGCGTCACCATCTGTCATCAAGCAGCAAGGCTTCATGCATGCGTCTGCCTCGGTCTCCTCCCATTGTAGAAACAGCTGTAGACCGTGAACCGTGGAGTGCGGGTCTGACACGGATTACCTGGACACCGGCTTTAAATCTGGGTGGGCATCAACCAGCAAGAAACAGAAAGGTTGCGCTTCTGAATAAAGTTTCTCCACGTTTCTTTTATATCAAGAATTCCTAAAAGTTTAGCCATGGCGAGTTGGCTTTTTCTTACTTTGCATTTATTTCTGAGTCTGGAGTTGAGCTGGGGTAAACTCGTGTTTGAGGACCTTGGTGAAGCCGTGCGTCAAGGTGCCGTGGTTCCACCGGCTGTGGAGGAGCGCGTCTTTACGCGTGAGAGCGCAAACCGGGACATGGTCTCCATCAACATGTTCAAAGTGTACGAGAAGTACAGCAAGGAGCCGCAGAGCCAGAGGGACGGGAACACCGTGAGAAGTTTTAAAGCTGTGCCGAGTGAGTGACCACACGCGTTAGTTATGGTTGATTCTGCCAAAATTAATAGTTTCTGCTGGTAATCTGAGTGGAGGACGGGAAGTCTGATTTTTATAATGTGTCAAAAAATGTTTACATTTTATATATACATTCATCTCAATGATAAACTGAATAAATTACATTAAAAAGTCTGGAAGAAATTAGGAATTTTTTTTTCCTGAAATAAGGATCGTTTTTATTGTCGAAGCCCACTTTTGCATTACTTAAGTCATAATAATTAAGGTGCTACTCTGTAAGTGATTAATTTAAAATATGTTCATAACACAATTCTTTCTTTAATTATAAAAATCGTAAAACTTCATATTAAGTCATCCTTATTATTTAAAAGAATATTTACAACTATAAAGGCCTAAGCACATTCTTAAAATCATAACAGTCCCTTGATTTATACTACAAATTTATATTCAACATAACTTTCAGCAGCTTTATGTTTGGCTACTAATCTTTGGGTGAAACTCAACATTTTTGTGATTTTATGTGTTCTTAATCTCATTTCTGTTTTTCTCACCGGGGTGCTTATCCTGTATATTGTTGTTGCACTTTTCATTACAGAAAAAAAAGCAGAATGCTTACATTAAACTTGAGGATTGAATCTTGTGCACAAAATTAAACCTTGAAAAAATTCTCTTATCTAAATTAATATATTAGAGCAACATCCTAAACATCCTAAACACAGGTGTTTTATCAATCACACAGCAGCCCTTGCGCTCCTTTGGGCTAAACATAATCACCTCTATGCTCTGTCAGGGTTATGATTTAGTGAACTGTGGGACTTTAAGTCTCTAACACTGTTAGTTACCCGGTAGCTGAAACAGCCTAGGTGTTAGACAAGAGCCTATTATCACACTCAGACATCGGCTGCGCAGTGAAAAGCCTCAGAGGAGCTCTTTCTCCCATAAGCATTTCCATATGCCTGCGACAGACCTACTGGACCGATCCAATGTTTGTCTTTCAGGCTGCGGTGGAAGTGTGGGAGACAAGGTTGAGCTTCAAGAATATAGCGATGTAGGATGAGGCTTTTAGTCATGTGTGAGGCAGGCACTTAAGCTTAATATTTTCCATCCTCCTGCTTATGTCAGTCACAATGTGCAGAAGGAAGATATATTGGATGCTGTTATTTATGTCAGTCAAACATGCCAGGATGAGATGATAGAGGAGGAAAAAGAGGAGAGGGGAAAAGGTTCATGGAAGCAACCCACTTCAAAAAAAAAAAACATCTGTATGGTTGAATCAACAAGCTCATCAGTGTTTATGAAAACTTTTTTTTAAAGCCAGTGGATAATTTAGATAAAGGATGAAAGACAGGATGAAAACAAAGTTTTCTTCCTCGAAATTCTCAGATGTTTTTTAACTTGAGGATCTTTTCCTCTTTCAATCATCTGATTCTTCTTCTAATTTCTTTTTTAAATTTCCCAGGAGTCTTGCAAGGCAGAGATGTTTTCCAGTTCAACCTGTCCTCCATCCAAGAATCGGAGCTCATCCTCTTCGCCTCTTTTCATTTCCTGTACAAACGGCCTCGCCACCACCAGCGACCGTGGCGTCTTCGAAAGCCTCGCCATCCATCCGGCGGCCTCCAGCATTCATCTCCTCCTTCCTTCCCTCAGCTACTCTTCCATGGATCGTCCCAAACCTCAGCTTTCGCAACACCACTGGGAAACATAACTCTGGCTCCTTTCAAGAAAGGCTCTTGGCAAACGAGGGATGTAACGGCTGTGGTGAAAGCTGCCAGGGATGTCAAAGAGCTTGTGGTCACCGTGGAGTTTAATATGGGGTTCGGGGCAGCCAGGGTGCAGCAGAGAAGTCCTCAGGGCCAAGAGCGCTTCTCTTCAGCCAACCTGCCGTATATCTTGGTATATGCTGATGATCGAGCCATAGATGAGCCAAACAGTGTGGCTTTGTCACTCCAGAGGTACGGGTCTTTCCCTGTAGGGGAGGATGCATCACCCTCAGCTTCAGCCTCAGCCTCAAGGATCAGGAGGGAGCTTCACCTCCAGATCCAAACAAACGACATACCAGAGGTCCAGTACAACACCTTGAAGAACCATGAACTGTGGCAGAACACGTATTTCCCAGCCAAAGCCAAAGTAGCAGTGAAAACAGGAAGGAAGCAGGGTCAGGAGAGCAATGAGGGCCTGAGCAAGCCCCAGGTGCTGAGCTTCGATGAGAGGACAATGAAAAAGGCCAGGAGGAGGCAGTGGAGCGAGCCCAGGGTTTGCTCCAGGCGCTACCTCAGGGTGGACTTCGCTGACATCGGCTGGAGCGAGTGGGTTTTGGCACCAAAGTCTTTTGATGCCTACTACTGCGCCGGGACCTGTGGATTCCCCATCCCTAAAGTAAGTCAGAGAAACCTTTCATTTCAGATTTTAGAGCACTGATGTGATTCAGCGTCCCACATCAGCAGTTTCATTTGAGTTAGAACAAATAAACTGAAGATACAGCAGCATGTCTTGTGATATATAAGGTTTTTGTTTGGTGTTTTATTGCATTTTTAAATAAAGTCTTTTCTTTTAGACTGTAAATTGTGGACAGAGAGAAAGTTAAGTTTTGCTGTATGTGACAGATACAGTCAAAATTCATTTTTATACATAGACTAAAAAAAATTTAACCAGGACATATGCACTCACAAAGTGTTTGATGGTAAAGTTCTTAGAGAAAAGGGCCAACATGTAACCTCTAAAATACCCAACAAATAGATTTCTTTCAGGCATCCATTGTCATTTTTTTGGATTTTTGTCCTTTTTTATATACCCCTTGAAGTTATGTTAGCATTGATCGCTTCAACTACCCATTCATTTCTTTAGGTGGTGCGCCCTTCCAACCATGCCACCATCCAGAGCATCGTCAGAGCTGTGGGAATCGTCCCTGGCGTCCCTGAACCATGCTGCGTTCCCGAGAAGATGAGTCCCCTCAGTGTTCTTTTCCTCGATCCAAACAGGAATATGGTGCTGAAGGTTTATCCCGGCATGTCTGTGGATACCTGTGCCTGTCGATAGAGCTGAAGACACGAGATCCATGAAGATTAAAAGATTATGAGGAGGACGTACATGTAGATTTCCACATCAAAGAGGACAGCAGTGATGAGGATGAACTGATACGGCTGGCAGAGCTCTGGTTCATGAGTCTCCATTGAGAACTCTGCTGCATCTGGGACGAGTCTCTTTCATGGTCGGACGTTGACTCCACTAACAGTTTTCAAAGATGTGTTTTTCTCCACACTGCGTTTATTTTTTTACCCATCATCGAAGAGCAGTTTTGAGAAGTGCACTTAATACAAACCAACCATGGTCTGAATTTTCTTCAAGGCTGGGCATTTCACTTAAATACGAGTCCTGCAGGTGGATCTTCAGCTCTCTGTTACCTTTCAGCTTTTTCAGTCCATTTCCAGCACATTTCCACTTTTATAAAGTGATTTTGCCTGTTTTATGATACACAGGATAAAACTTGACTTCCTCTGGACTTTCTCAGCCTGGATTCAGACCTGGTTTTGGAATTCAAACTTCACTGAGCTCACTGTCTGGGTTTCACATCAATCCCTTTTGTTGCTTGCCCGTCTGTAGGATTCAGCTAAATTGTGGACAAACTGATGAACTGCACACTGACTCACAGACTCAGAAGGGTCTGATGGACACAGAAGCTGCTTGGCAGCACATTTATCCAAACAAATTAATCAACCCTTGTCTTGTAAATACTGTAGTTACTAATGAAAACTAAATGGTACTTACTCTTAAGTGATGCCAACAGAGAGCGGCACATGTTGTCAGTAAACACCTCCCATATAATATTAAGACATGTTATTAATGCATGAGGAGTAATATCTTCTTTGAACTATATTTCAGTAGTCATTTGTCCATATCTTGTATATATTGACATAATTGAGATTTAATGTACTTCAAGCATTATGTAGCTTGTTTCCGCTGCATGCTACAGCACAGAAGAAAAGCAGTGCATTGCTGCCACCTGCTGTGCATTTTGGGAAAGTTGAAGGGACTGAAACTTTTTCAAAGAGGAAGTTCTTGTACTTACTATGGCAATTCAGTGATTCTCTTCACTGCATACACACAGTTTAGCAAAGATGGCATGTACAGTTTGTAATAATAGTAGATATCCATCTTACATTAAAAGGGATAAATGTATCCAACCTTATAACTTTGTGGCTAAAGTGTATTTGACTAAATATGTGATGTGTTCTTTAACAAATCATAGACATGATGTATGCACGGTGAGGAAATAAACTGAAGTGTACATACAGTCAAAGATACTTGAAGACTTTTTCTTACCATACCACAACTTACTGTATGTCAGTAGTATACATATACATTGCAGTAGATTGCAAATGTATTGTTTAAATTTTGACTGATATCTTGGTTTAAATTATTGATATATGGTGCTTCTTTTTGTTTAGCTTCTTATATGAAGGCAGTATTGTAATGACATGATAACCAGTTTTTCTTCCCATTGTAGTCAGTCATGGTGAGTTCATCTTAAAATCCTCTTTATCAAAACCTTTATAAACCTTACTTTATCAATGAATGGAGCATATTGTGAAAAATTAAATTAATCACTTGTATTGACTAACAGGTAATGATCGTCTTTCTGTGAGGTATTTTAGTGTCTTTCAGCGTGTTGTTTTGTTTGGCCAAAATCTTTTCTTACCTGATCACTCTCACCAGCATCTTGAACCACAGCTGGCAGCTCTTCTCCGCAACAAAACTCAAACCCTCTTTACATCTCTTTCGCAGCAGCAAAACGCAGGAAGACAAAGTCAGGATCTAGTCGGTGAACACATTGAAAAATTTAGCTTTGGAAGTGGGTGGATACCAAAACTAGAGCTAAAATGAGAGTGAATGTTGATCTTATGTTTGTTGAATCGACAGGAACATGGCTCTCAATGGATGCCTTAATGACACTGTTTGCTCCCAGCTCTACATATCATCTTTACAAGGCCATAAAAACGTCAGTGTTGAGTTTACAGTTCCTTCCTCTGCCCTCATGTAGCCAAAAAACTTAACCCGTCTTTAAAGAGCTTGACTGGGTCCAGACTTCTACCAAGTTTAGTTGTCCTACAGAAGAAGATGGAAACAGTGAGTGACAAATTAATATTGTGTGAAATTAGGTAGCTGAAGAGCAGTTAACAATAAAATAGTTAATTGGAAAGTTTAAATGATACTCAATTGTCTGAATGTTATTTAAAATCTAACGCACTCTGAAGGAAGAAATTCTGGAGGAACACATATGCTTCTGCGTTTCTTGACTTGCAATTAGAAAATAATGCCTGTATTATGGGAACCATACATTGGCCACTGCATGCCTTATTATATTATTTATAACAGTCATCAAAAACCATAGACTATTTGTCAAACTCCTATATGATTTAATAGATTTTTACTGCATATTAAGTAACATGACCGTCCAGTTTCTCCTGCTGTGTTTATTCCCCTCTTGCAGACCACATTATTCCCTCGACCCATGCCAGTAGATTTTGTCCTCGCCTGTCATCACTGATTGACTCCATAGAAAAGATCTCCTTAAAGCTTGAAAGGGCCATAGTGAAAGCATTTTATGAAACTCGGCATGAAACAAGTGCTGAGTGACTCTGTGGGTGGAAGGCAGAAATTCCATGACAGGCCGGACTCAGGCCAACGTCCTCAGACTCGTTGGCTTGTGATTGGGGCTCAGACCCCCAACAGGAACAAGGGGCAGATCCCATCATCCATCAAGGACATGCAGGAGGGAGAAAAGAGGCCACCAACATCATGTCCTTTGCTCCATTTGCCAGTTGTGTGGAGTAAGGTCTTATGCTGGATCAGATTTTATAGAATCACACTATGAACCTACATCAGTTTATGAACATTTCTGGTGTCACTCTAAATCCAGTTGGTCTGTAGTTAGGAAAATCCTCCAATACAAAGGAAGTGATGAATTTCAATGTTTCTTGTTTGTTTGGAATAATGAATAAGGTATTCATAGGTAGCCACCGTGAATAAAAAGATTCCAAAGAGATAAGCCAACATAAATGTCTATAGGAAAATGGTGTTCTGCTGGTGTCGCATGTAAGGTGAAAAAGGACAAATATATGCGCAATCAGCAATCTTATTATTTTTCAAACACAAGTGACACATGTCTGACAACCAATACATTGTATCTTTCCTCCTTCCTTTTATGAATTAATAAAGTAAATCACATCATTCAGTAACTTTAAACAGAGCTAAGTCAAAATCTTTAAACTGTCCCATCAACTTATCATATATTACATAATAATTAATATTTTCGAAATAGTTACTGAAAAGAAAAGGGAGGACAGATGGAATTTTTTTGAACATGAGTTCCCTTTTTAAAAATTGCTGATGCAGCTATGAAGTAAAAGAGCAATAAAAGAGTTAATCTGGTGTATGAGTTCCCTGAGGTATTTACCTGAGCTCCAGCTTGACAGCAATGAAGATAAATCATCTTGGAGCAAAAAGCCAGTAAAACCTGCTATAATGAGTGTGTTGTATTGCAACACATTCTCATATGTTAAGCTACCGATGACTCTATTAAGCTGAACTGAAACTGCACCAATCAAAATCCAAAACAGAAGTAACAGGAGGCAGCTGTGACAAAGACTACTGGCTATCAAAAAGCACCTGTCATTCACATTACAGTAAAAAAAAAAACAAGGGTCTTGTGGTGGTCATCTTACCACCCCAGAGCTGTCAGTTGTGTTAAACAGCAGATGATTATGTTTCAGGGACTCTGCATGTGAACTGTTTTTTTGCAGCAAATGTGGTAGCTGCACCTGTTTGCCGGTATTACACCAAGCTTATTACTCATTTATTTATTTTGCGTGTGTGGTTTCGAGTCAAAATTTTTTACATAGTCAAAAACATAATTTCCCCTGAAGGATTTCACTATCTGTAGTGACTATCTGTAGACTCCTGCATACTGTCCTTAGACCCTCTCAGTGCAACAGTGGTCAACAGTGTTTGGTCAGCTCAGCTCATTTCAACATCTGAGCATTTGGCTCCACTTGACACACAGCAGACATCTGTGCAGAGTCGATGCAACACACAACAAGCACAAGAATTAATGAGGTCTTTATATGTAATAAATATATATTTGGCAAGTGACAGTCTGTTGTAATTGGGGTATAATTAAAAACCCAGATTCAAGCTACCACAGAGTGTGAAATAAGATACATAATATTTAATTCACAGCTATACCACTGCTTTTGTATGTGCTCCTTCAATAAGATTATTTCTCTTGAAAATTGAATGTTGCTATAATTATCAGCGTCTATCAAATATATTAATTCCCTTGTCGCTACCTTGAAAGAGAACATGTTTGTTATCTGCAATGTCAAATGACTGGAAACAATTTGGAAAAAAACGTAACTTGGAAGACATATGCAGCAATGATGGCGGTGAAGAATGCAATGTTCTGTTTCGATCCTTGTAAGTGTTTTGTTTTCACTGGCTTCAACAGTTTCACCCCTCAAGCTGGGAAAAGGCATTTTATAGAAGTGTCTGCTTGTCAGTAACCTCACAGTTTCCAGTGCCTCCCCTCATTATCGCAGTCAAGTGTTTACAGTATCTTCATTAGCAGCCAACCCTCTAATGATAACAAAGCCTAAAAGAAGGCATCAATGGCAGTGATAAGCATGGCCAAGCTACTATTTTGGTTGACACAAGTCCCCCTGTTTACTCTGGGAGCATGGGAGCGGACATCAGGACTGTGGTCCTTGCATTGGGGATCTCCATTTTCAAACGTTGCGATCGCAAAGTCTGTTTTCAAGCTGGGAAGAAAGCAAAGTTTGTGCGAGCTCAGTGGCTTAAAAAGAATCTAACTTCAAAATGCAGAGCTCCAAGTCATTCCTGTTCCAGGTGTGTTTGAGTCTGGTGGTTTCTATTGGCTCCTGCACCTGTAAACCTCTCAATAATGACATCCAGAATGAGGATCCTAAGGGACTCTACTTACAGCTGTCAGAGGAGGACGTTCTGGAGGAGGAAGACAGCGATTCAAGGATGGAGAACCTCCTGGGAACCATGAAGGAGGGCTTTCTGAGGAAACTTAACCTGTCAGATGTTCCTCAGGAGCACAGCAAGATTTACCCTCCCCAGTTTATGATGGAGCTTTACGACAAGTACGCCTCGGACAGCTCGGCAATCCCTCAGTCTGATGTCATACGGAGCTTTACTGTCCAAGGTACATAAATAGGGCATAACTTTGTAATGATAGAAGAACAATCTGCAGTGTCTTGACCTAGGGCCTTTTTTCCAGAGTCATCACCACATTCAGAGACTTGATACAAATATTTGAAAATCCCATCCTGCATGTATAGCTCAAGTCGTCTCACATAGCTGATTAATATTATCCAACTATGGGTTTTTAGTGTGAATTTTGCATTATTTTAATATTCAAATCAGTGACTGGACCTTTTTTGGCCTGTAAACCCTTAAGGAATCAGATTTTACCTGTGAACCCTAAAAACTGTGATCAAATTTTTTTTCTTTATTTTAATTAAAGATCTAAAAAATATTGTGCTCTTTCATTTATCTTAAAAATTGTTCAAATTTGAGGGGAAGTCTAATAAAAAGAGAGAGAGACAATTTTGTGTTTGCAGAATTGTGCTTTTCAGGTTATAACTCTAGACTTATCTGTCCAGCCCTTGTGATTGCCCAGAACCAGGGGTTGAAAAGAACCACTGTAGAGTATCCCAGAGCATTTCTTTTAATGAAGAATAGTTCAGTGGTCTAAATACAGTATTTTATTGTCTCATGATAGCCTTCATTACTGCTTCCTAGCTTGCTTATTTATTTTCTGATGGCCAAATGGAAACAAGCTTCAGGGGCAAGCGATACTAGCTTACATGCTGTCAATTTTAGTTGTGCACTTTATGGGGCACATTATGATGTATTCAGTCTAATTTAGAAAAATTTGTTATAATACTTTTAACACAGTCTGTTCAAAACAAGAATATAGCTGGGATATTTTGATTAAAGTTATGAACAAAAAGTACATTGTTGCTTCTATCTAAGATTACACCACGTGGCTGTATTATGTTGATAGCACCTAGCAGGGGGCTAAAGTTCATTATTAACTATTAGCAAAATCAGACATTTGTCCCTTTATTCAACAAAAGGGAAAACCCATTGTGCATTTGTGTTTGTGTTTCCATCGGAAAGTCGGAGCTAGGAAGCTAGGCTAACTGGCTATAACACGGACAGTGACAGCTAGTTAGCCTAGCTTGCTAATGTTAGGACTAATTTCCTTTTTCAGTCATTGCATCTTTAATCAAATAACTTTGAGTCACAACAAATGTCAGAGTTACGTCAAAGATATTTAAATGCAACTGATTTCTTGGAAAATTTTATCTCAGTTTTGCTCCACATCGCAAATCCAAGTAGCCGTTTCAAACAGACTCACTGACCTCTCTTTATCTCTCAAACAGATATCGCTATCTCTGTGACGAATGGCACAAAGTCAAAGCACAGGCTGCAGTTCAACGTCAGTATCCCCAGCCATGAAAAGATTACCACTGCTGAACTACAGCTGTTTTTCCTCCCAGATCCTGGGTCAGGGGTCTCCCACGATTTCAAGGCTACTGTCAAAGTCTATGAAGTGGACTGCGAGGATTTTACGTCAACGACACAGCTACTGGTTGGCAAAGAAGTGGCAGGCTCACAGAGCATGTGGGAGACATTGGATGTGACCGCAGCTGTTCAGAGTGGGATCAGGTCAGGCCAGGAAGCTACTGTTTTTGACATAGTGGTGGATGGGAAGGACTGTGGGGCTTCTGAACGTGGAGAAGATGGAGCTGGCTTTTTCAAAATGAGCGTGTCTGTTGGAGATAACACTTCAGCAGCTTTAATAGTCTTCTCAGATGACCTGAGTAGCAGGAGATGGGAGACGAAGAAGGAATTAAGAGAGATGATCCTCCATGAAGAAGAAACCATCTTACACTCGGGTGCTGACTGGAACAGAGGAGATCAGCTTCCAAACGAGATCCTGGAGGCTCAGCACCCACGAAGAAAGAAAAGAAAGGCAGAGAGAGAATACTGCCGGCGGACCTCGCTCAAGGTCAACTTTAAAGACATCGGCTGGGACAGCTGGATTGTGGCGCCTCCAGAATATGACGCTTTCGAATGTCGAGGTCTGTGTTACCATCCGCTGACAGATGAATCCACCCCATCAAAACATGCCCTCATCCAGACACTGATCAACATCAGGGACCCTAAGAGGGCCAACATGGCATGCTGCGTTCCCATCAAACTGGACCCCATCACAGTCATGTACCAGGAGAATGGACGCCTCACTATAAGATACCTTTACGAAGAGATGAAGGTAGCAGAGTGTGGCTGCAGGTAGTCAGAGAGAATTGATTTTCTCTGGTAGAAGCAAATGTTACTATGGTAATAATGCATTTCATTCAAGTCAGTATGATTTTAATACTCTTCTTTAGTCCATTGGAAGGAAAGTTATGCAAATATAAAAAGAAACATGGACGCCTCCCATGATAGCAACCCAGGAAACTACTACCTATATGTTTTCTTAAAATAAGTAGGTAGCAAGTTCAATTTCCTCCATTTATTCCTCACCATGCAAGAGCATATTTTTAATAAAACAAACAAACAAAAAAAAGACTAGCCACCCTGTGAGGCCGTACTAAGGCACAGTGATGCTTTGTGCTAAATGCTAGCATTAGCATGCTAACATGCTTACAATGACAATGCAAACATACTGTTGTTTTACAGGTTTAAAGTTTGCCAGCATTCATAATTTTATTTTAGGATGTCAGCATGCTAAGGTCTGCTATTGACATTTAACAAAAAGAATGGATTACTCTTGTGTGTTATCAGCTATAAACTTATTTATTCAACCAGAATTTTTGATGGCACTTAATAGTTAAGGGATCAAAGTTTTTGAAATTCATACTCCATGGTCATAAATGTTTGTTCCACATTCCACACTGAAATTCCATATACAAGTAATGGATTTTTTCTTTAATGTATATATAATAACCTCATGGGGCGCTAGAAAAAGAAGTCACAGAATATCCAAAGGCAGGTGTATTCATCCAGTGGGGACCATGAATGTACACAACTTCATTACAACTCATCCAGTAGATGTTGTGAAATTTCCTTTTTTTTTTTTTTTTACCAAATTGAGGTTAGGCTGATGTGAAAACAGACCAACATTGCCATTATGAAAGCTTTGCCGTTAGCATGGCTGAAAATACATTAAAGGTCATCCATGCTGATATTAAATTTTCTGTAAATATGTTTTTAATTATTTCCTATCCCTTTAAATTTATTGCCAACAAAAAGTCTGCAACTCAAAAATACTGATATGTCTGGAATGCAGCAGGACAATGATAAAATTATGTTTTTTAGCCTTTCTTATGTTAACATCACCAGGCAGATATCCAAAGTAAAAATATATCTTTATGTTGTGTATTTAATAATGGTTATATGTACATAAAAATCTTCTCTTTACACAGCCTTGTAAGGCATTGCCTTGATCTAATGTGTTTGAACAGAACTAAATAAAATGTATGTATTGTATTTTCAAGTGGTAAATAATTTTAAAAAGAATTTAAATAATGTAAAAATTAAAGTGAAAATAAAATGTAAAGAAAAAAAGTCCTACAGTGTTTGGTTAATGTGTATCTTTAAATCCTGCAATGATCTAATTATTTTTTCTTTTTTTTGACACTTACAAAATTTTGCTTAAATAGGTCAGGTAGTTATGTAATGTTAATAAAACAAATAAAGTAACATGTAGGCATAGGTTGACGTTTAATCATAGCTCCTCAAATGTTAATCCTATGCTAGTTTTATTGTAAATCTGTTCAATACCATTGTAACTGTAGTTTGATTATATTAATATATATATAAAGTAGCGGTCTATAAATTATTGCCTTACAGACTTGTGCAGAATGTTAAGCTTACACATGCATGCAACTTTGTTGATGTTGCATTTACCACAGACTGTCTTTGGTTATGCAAGGCGGCTGTAACAAACTCCTACCACTGACATCTATAAAACATTTATAATCTTTTAATAAAATCAATCTGAATTTAATGACAGTTTAACCCTGCAGTTTCACTCTGCCAAATCTATAAAAAAAAAAAAAAAAAAAAAAAAAAAGCTGTTAAACTTTAGAAGAAAATAAAAAGGGATAGCTGCCAGTGGAAAAATTTTATTG
>JAQMCX010000034.1:2570187-2628487 GCA_029814765.1 Acanthurus leucopareius
AACTAACAAATTAAATAAAAAAAAAATTTATAATATTTTAATAAAATAAATCTTATTTTATTTAATTTTTAACCCTGAAGTTTAATATTTCAAAATATAAAAAAAAAAAAAAAAAAAAAAAAAAAGCTGTTAACCTTTAGAAGAAAATCTAACTGTCTAGCTTCCAGTGGAAAAATTTTATTGTGCTGTACATCTCATGATGTCTACATTTTGTTTCTGAGGCTTTCCCACCCTGAAACCAATAAAATTCTTGTCACAACATGAAATGTAATTGTAGTTCTTCATCTCATCTACAGAGCTCATCCTGCATTTACAGCATTAAGTAATTTTTTGGCTCTGTATGATGTTCTTTTCTGTCCAAAGTGTACTTCTTTGTCCTCTGGTAGTGACTACAATTTGCCAAGATGCATAAAACTCTAACAAATTAACTCTAATAAAATGCCTCACAGTTTGTTTCTTCAACTTCAGTTTAGTACATATCAGCATTGTCTTTCACAAACATATCACACATTTAACAAAAGAGAATTCAAACCCAAAACACCAACTCAAAGACTGACCGACCATAAGTGAGCTTTATGAAAAAGCTGATACAGAACAAAAACCACAGGAGCAAAAAGGCAGCACAAAGTAATTGGAAAACTAAAGAGATGCAGAAACTAAAATAAAATAACAAACCGACGTGCACATGGAAATAAGGCAGGATGGAGACAAGGACACAGAACCAGATAGCAGAAACAGGATCCAGAGAACAAGAGACAAACTGACAAAGACAAAGAGGAAACACAGAGACTATATATGCATTGGGAGTAATGAGACACAGGTGAGGTAATAAACACAGGTGAAACACATTTGTATGAATAGGTAATCACAGAGGAGGGAAACTTGACAGGCCATGGGGAAATGCAACTGACAAAGACATGGATTAACAAATTAAACAGGAAGTACAAGACACTTAACAATAGTAGAAACAAAAGAAAAGTACAGCATGGGATATTTGTTGATTACCTAAAAAAACTGCTGATTCCACAGTAAAATTTCTAATATTTTAAAAAGAATACATGTGGTGATTTCCAAAAAAGATTTCAGTGAAAAAAAAGCTCGTAGCTATACCATATGTGTAACCTACAGTCATTTTTTTTCGGTTCTCTTTGATTCACTCATAAGTTTTGGCCAAAGAATTATTGTATCATAACTTTATTTATCCCATTAGAAAAGTTTACTGTCATTTGTCCATTGATGTGAATGTTGTCTGTTTATATTTCTGGATATAATGGACAACCGGATTGGGGAGTAAAACTTAAAAGCAACCTTTCTGTCTCTTTGCAGCACTTGGTTGTCAGTTTCTAGAACAGACTTTTTTTCTTGTCACTCATTTTTAAACCACAGATGTGACATAAACATGTAGCTAACAAGCTAAGTACGTAAATCTACCCAATTCAACAGTCATTAAAATTGATATTTCATCCTGTGCTTCTGCTACCGTGCCACGGGGTGTTGGATGCAGCCAGAGGGAGACAATTATCTCTGAAAGGACCATTACTCTTCACAGAATGTCAGGATTACAAGCAGGGAGGGATGAACAGGGTAGTGCAGTAACCAATAACATCTGAGATGAATTTGTATATGTTGTTAAAGAAAATAGATGTTAAAGGGCTGTTTTATTGGCAAAAAGCAGTGCCAAAAACAATAGAAAATGTTCCAGTGTTACTTCCACATTAAAATACTTGTGCACGTTTAAAAGATGAAAAAGAAATGAAAATCAAGTAGCCATTTAAGATCTGTATGCATTATTAATACATAAATATCATTCTTAGACATCACTGGAGGTTTGAATTATTGAAACATTTCAAACACAAACTTCCCTGAGATGTTTATATCAGTGAAAAAGCACAGTGGCAGCTGGAATTATTGTATTCTTGCATTAAGTTATAGCCACACCCAGCTTCTTGTTTGATGACAGTGGAAACAACTGTGTATTATTCCTTCTATTACTGGAAGCAGTGGCTGGACCCTGTCAATAAATGGTCAGATGACTATAAGGCAGATGAGACTCTGAAAAAGATGGCAAAGGGATACTATCTGTTTTAAAAAAGTGACACCAAGGAGTCCTGACTAAGTTGCTGTATGCAGCAAGTAAAGAGTGAGAGTGTTTTGTCTCTTCTTCATTTGGCAGAGGCATTTCATTCAGGGCTTAGTGCTGCCCAAGAAAATTGTGATTGTTTTAAAGAAGTAAAACCCAGCCAAAGCTTTTTTCCCCTATACTAGAAAGAGAATGGATGTAGATCAACCTTTGTTAAGTGCACGCACAGAGCTAAAATGTAGTGTGGCAATAGGTCTGGCTACACAAAACTTACTTTCAGTAGTGCTCAAAAAGTATTAGTGAGTTTCTGCAGCTGTTTTTAAAAAGAGTTGCTGCTTGCTAAGCTTCTAAGCTGATGAGGGCAAATCATAACTGTACAGCTGAGGGCCAGACAGGAAAAGGTGGCTAAAATGCTGTTTAAGGCTCAGGGAATCACCTCTCTCACATTGCAGACAGTGATTCCATCAATTTTCACTGATTAGAAAACTTTTGAAGGCAACACTTAAAAAGGCATGGCCATGTCAAGCTAACTTGCTCTACTGAGATGACAACAATGTAGCTGTTCATCGACCCTGCCTAAAGTTGTGAGCCAAGATTATCTCAGCCTACAGCAGCCTGGCCTTCAGAGATCAGTTTCACATGTGAGGTTTTGGTTGCTAAGCAGTGCAGGGATTTTAATTTCCAAACCACTGCTGTAGCATGTTCTTGTATTCAATACATGAGGGCAAAGTACAGCTAAATGCGATGTTTTAAAGTCTTGATCGGTGCCCTGGGAATTTGCAAAGCTGATTGTATAATGTAAAGCATGAGTATTAATAGTTAAGACGTTAAGTTTAGCTGAGCACCGTCTAGCATTTGGATGTAGAAAATGCCTGGCTGCATAATTCTAAGTTATTAAATTGTCTGAATCACATCTTATGGGGTCCTGTGCTGAAGTCATTACTTATGTTAGTTACAAGCTCGACCTACAGATCTAACATTTCAGCACATATACAGTTAAAAATAAATGACAAGATAAAAACTTGGCCCTTGCCACTGCAAATAATCCACATGGAGACTTCACTCGAAAGCCTATCCAAATGAAATATAGCATTTTTGATTAAAGATACATAGGCTAAAACCAAGTACAGAAAATAATACTGTGAAAAAAATAATAAAGCAGGAGAAAAAGGATGTAAAGCAAATGCTACAGCACTAAGCCCATATAAAGATTTTCCAATTTATATTTTGTCCTTATATCTAGATTGTGTGTGGGTGAGTGAGTGTGTGTATGTGTGTATTTTTTGTGTGTATTTTTTGTCTTTGTGTGTTTACCCAAATCTGATCCCCCATGTGTTTTAAGAAGGCTTTGCCTCGTGTCCAAGAACTGTGTAATCATGTCACCAGTGGAGCGACCCAGACATGACCCCTAAATCTACCAACTGCACCAAAATACACCGCTAGAAGCTTTAATAACAGACAAAGGAGAGAGAGAGTGAGGGAGAGGGAGCGTGAGAGTTTTCTGATCAGGCTTTCACATCAGTTTATCCTGAACACGTCTCACCTGCTTCTCAAACCAGTGCTGTATGTTAAAGAAATATTGAGGTGGTTTCAGTGTAAATTGGATGGAAAAAGTCTAAATCAGAAAATACTGTACATTGTGATTTATGTATGAATAAAACTATACTTTAATTGTGCGATGTTAAAGTCAAGTCCTTAAAGCCCAATTGCATAGTTCTTTCCTCTATTTTTCATGTAACTTGCCAATAACTAGTGTCAATCTAAATATCTTTGAGTGTTTTTATTCTTTCTCTAGTTAAAGTTCCTTGAACAAAGACAAGCAACTGCAAAAGAATCAAAGAAAAGTAAAAATTTAAACATGTATTATGTTGGTGTGGGAAAAGGAAAGGAATGCACAGGCTCCCATTTACTATTTTTTTATTTTGTCTGTTATTATCTGCCAGCTGAAGCACCACAGATAATGCGATTAAAGGTTTATTGGGACAAAAGCCTCTTATGTTGATGTTGTTGTTGTCCAAAAAAACTCAATGATGACAGTGTTCCCATTTCAAAAACCACCATCCCTGGACGCAGACATATGACTCAAGGCAGCCCAGTGAGAGAGGAGTGAAAGAGAAGAGAGAGTCGTTCTCTTTTTTTGTGATGACGAAGACATTGGCGATGGCTCAACACACAAGACCACTGTTACTGATTCTTCTTTTATGCAGTTTATCCGTCAACTCATCGTTCCAGCCTGCCCTGGTGTTAGAAATGGCAACAATTCTTTCAGAAAACTATTGCTTCCCTGAAAACCTGGTTGGGATGCAGGAGGCCATCCAACAAGCCATCAACAGTGGAGAAATCCTACAGATTTCGGACAAGAAGACCTTGGCAGCTGTGCTCACAGTGGGAGTACAAGGGGCATTAAACGATCCGCGGTTAACTGTGTCATATGAGCCCAATTTTGTTCCAGTGATGCCGCAGACGCTGCCATCTCTCCCAATAGAGCAGCTGATCTGGCTGGTGAGAAACTCTGTCAAGCTGGATATCCTGGAAGATAATGTTGGATATTTGCGGATAGATCGGATAATTGGAGAGGAGACAGCGGCAAAGCTTGGCGCTCTGCTGAGGGACAACATCTGGGACAAAGTTGCTCAGACATCTTCACTGATCTTTGACCTGAGGTATAGCACAACTGGAGAACTGTCTGGAGTTCCCTTTATTATCTCCTTTTTCTCAGACTCTGAGCCCCTCATTCATATTGACACTGTGTATGACAGACCCTCGAATACAACCAGAGAACTATGGACTATGCCATCAATAACAGGGTATAAGTATGGAAGGAAAAAAGATGTGATCATTTTGACCAGCAAGCGAACAGTGGGGGCTGCTGAGGCAGTAGCATATACTTTAAAAAACTTAAAGAGAGCCATCATAGTTGGGGAAAGGTCTGCTGGTGGGTCAGTTAAAGTCCAAAAGATTAGGATTGCTCAGTCGGAGTTCTACATAACAGTTCCTGTGGCAAGATCGGTCAGTCCAATCACAGGTCAGAGCTGGGAGGTGAACGGCGTTGCTCCAACAGTCAATGTCAATGCCAAAGAAGCTGTCACAAAAGCCAAGTCCCTTCTGGCTGTAAGGAGTGCCATCCCAAAGGTTGTGCAGAGTATTTCTGACATGATCAGGAGGTTCTACGCTTTTACTGAGAGAGTTCCAGCTCTTCTTCAACATCTGCAATCGATAGATCTGTTCTCTGTCGTATCTGAGGAGGACCTAGCAGTCAGACTCAACCACGACATCCAGACTGTGTCTGAAGATCCACGATTGATGATCAAATACATGCAAGACAATTCTGACATAGTAGAGGAAGATCCTGAACTTTATGATGTTCCAGATGATGTGAAACTATTGAGTGAGCTTGTCGATAAAACGTTCACAGTGGAAATTCTCCAACATAATACTGGCTACCTGCGCTTTGACAAGTTTCTCAGGTCATCTCCTAAACTGGAAGAGCTCATGGCTAAAAAGGTATGGGAGCCCCTCAAAGACACTAATAACCTGATAATTGATTTACGATATAACACTGGTGGATCCTCTACGTCTATAGCCCTTTTACTGTCTTACCTGCAGGATGTTTCCCAGAAGCATCACTACTTCACAATATATGACAGTTTTCAGAATACAACAACAGAATATAACACTCTGCCTAAAATTAGCGGCCCATCCTATGGCTCCAAACGTGGGGTTTACGTGTTGACCAGCTACTACACAGCAAGCGTTGGTGAAGAGTTTGCTTACCTGATACAGTCTCTACACTGTGGTACAGTCATTGGGGAAATTACATCTGGTACCCTGATGCATTCAAAGATGTTTCAAGTAGAGGGAACAGATATTGTCATCACTGTTCCTTTCATAAACTTCTTGGACAACAATGGTGAGTTCTGGTTTGGAGGTGGCGTAGTCCCTGATGCCATCGTGCTAGCTGAGGAAGCTGTTGACCATGTATATGAGATAGCAGATTTTCACCAAGGGCTCAGATCTCTCATAGAGGGAACCGGGGAACTGTTAGAGAAACACTACGCTGTCCATGAAGTGGCACTAGAGGTGAGCAAGGTGCTTCTGAGCAAATGGGCTGAGGGACTGTACCGGCCGGTGGTAGACTTTGAATCTTTGGCATCTCAGTTGACAGCAGACCTGCAAGAGGCTTCAGGGGATCACCGCCTTCATGTCTTCCACTGTGATGTCGAGCCTGAGTTGCCTCATGATGTCCCAAAGATACCTACAGCTGAAGAAGTTGGATATATGGTGGATGCTTTGTTTAAAATTGAGCTTCTGCCAGGTAATGTTGGCTATCTCAGGTTTGACATGATGGCAGATGTAGAGGTGGTAAAGGCTATTGGTGCTCAGCTGATAAAATTAGTGTGGAGCAAGATTGTAAACACAGATGCTCTCATAATTGACATGAGATACAACACTGGTGGATATTCAACAGCAATTCCCCTCTTGTGCACCTATTTTTTTGATGCTGAACCTTTACGGCATCTCTACACCGTCTTTGACCGCACCACAACCACCATGACAGAGGTCATGACTCTGCCTCAAGTCAGAGGTCAAAGATATGGATCCTCCAAGGACATCTACATCCTCACCAGTCACATGACAGGGTCAGCAGCCGAAGTGTTCACTCGCACTATGAAGGACCTGAACAGGGCCACAATCATTGGGGAGCCAACAATTGGAGGGTCTCTGTCAAGTGGAACCTATCAGATCAGAAACAGCGTCCTTTATGCTTCCATCCCTAACCAGGTTGTGTTGAGTGCAGTCACTGGCAAAGTGTGGAGTGTTTCAGGAGTTGAGCCACATGTTATTGCCCAGGCAAGCGATGCCCTTCCTGTAGCACAAAGAATCATAGCGGCAAGGCTGAAAGAGCAAGGAAAATAGCTCCTCATGTTGTATTTCAATTTTCCTGAAAAACCACTTGTTTACTTGTCTTGATTTAGCCACCACTTCAATGTCAAAGCAAAGTGTCTGTGTGTGGCTTGTGTGGCCTCATAGTCAATATCATATATGAACCATTCACATTGTTCACTGGCAGCTACAGTATATAGTGTTGTCCAGTGACGAAATTAAAATAAGAGCCCCGTTTTTGATAATTATCACTTATTAAGATAGTATAACAGTATTTCCTACAATTTAATTACAGAAGAGGACACCTTTCACTGTTTTTGAATACAATCACAGTCTATGTATGGTTTCAGATGCCTGTTTACTAGAATACAATGGCAGTATCCTTTTAATTTTTACAGTACCATAGGTGATTTTAATACAAAATATTGCCCCCCTTGAGCCCAAATCTGTTGGACAATTACATTATCTCCCAGAAACCCATATCAGCCAGCTGTCTCCATTATAAAATGTACTTTTACATTCAAGGTGTTCGGCTGATAGAGAGATCTGTCAGTTCAGTGTGAACAATTCATAAGTTTTGTGAATATAACAACCTCCAACTGAAAATAATCCACAAAAATTTAATGTTTCTTGAATTAAATTATATTTTACTTTTTGTTGATATGATGACATTGCACCTGCCCAGTCCACCTACATTTTTCAGTCATTTTGTGTTAGCTTGCCTTTTTTCCTTTTCATTTTTAATGTTTTCTGTCATTACATTTTATCAAAAATAAATGTCACATAAAATTATGTAGATATTCTTTTGACCTAATGCATGAAAAATTGTTTGATCATTATTTATATAAACATTGATGTATTTTATTTTGTAGGATTATTTGTACAAATTTCCTGATTGTTTGTTTATTTACCTTGCACTGTTTTTTTTCAGTATAAAATCATGATGTTACAGGTTTTCTGTCTGTTAACCCCAAACCCACCAGCAGAGGGAGCAAGTCCCAAACAAATTGAAGTTTACTCTTGTGTCAACATCACTTCAGAAAAGAGGTTAGAACCATCAACTGCTTCACTGCCATTAAATGTTCAAATTTATGAAAAGTAAAAAAAAAAGAGTGGTCCTGAATTATTTTTTATTCACTTTTTGAGTCCTTGACAGACACATTCCTCTCTGACAATGGTGGAATTAATGAGAAGGAAATGCATCAGCTTTAAGTTTTGTGTGTAACTCTTTGGTATTCTTTAGTTTTTAGCACTTTCTCGTCTTTTTGTCTTCAAATACAATACAAAAGTCTCCCTCTTATAAATACTTACACCAAGGGGCTTAGTAAGTGAACAGTCCCTTACAGTAGCAGGATAGATATTTTCACCAGCTTTAATCTCTTTCTAGATATTTGTCAGCAACAAAGCTTACCTTAAATGACACAGGTAGCTTTAAATAGGTGTCCAAAATACCTTGTGTAAATTTAAGGCTGCCATCTTTGGCAACACCCCCTTGTTACTACACCTACTTGGCTGGTTATTATTGCCTTACAGAAGTACTCAGGATAATACGATTAGAGGTTTATTGTGGGGCAAATCCTCTTATGTGCTTGTTAACAGAAATCTCACAGCCACAACAGTGCCATTTGACAAAGAACCTCTTTGGAGAAGGAGGTTCGGCTGACCAACCTTCACTTCACATCTACTTACTTTTGTTTGACTAAACCGACCAAGATGGCAAAGACTCTCTTCATGGTGGCATCTCTGTTAGTTTGGGGAAATGTTTCCTTTATCCATGCTTCCTTTTCCCCAAGCCTCATTGTTGATATGGCAAAAATCGTTATGGACAATTACTGCTCACCAGAGAAGCTGGTGGGGATGAAGGAGGCAATTGACGCAGCCGGCAGCAACACAGAGGTTCTTAACATCCCAGACGGTGAGTCCTTGGCTAATGTCCTCAGTTCTGGAGTCCAGACCACAGTCAGTGACCCACGCTTGACGGTCTCCTTTGAGCCAAACTATGTCCCTGTGGTTCCCCCAAAGATGCCCCCCTTGCCCCCTGAGCAGCTCATTGCTATCCTCCAGACCTCAATAAAGCTCGACATCCTGGAGGGAAACATTGGTTACCTGAGGATCGATCACATCCTTGGAGAGGAGGTTGCTGACAAGGTTGGTCCTCTGCTTCTAGACCTGGTCTGGAATAAGATCCTGCCAACTTCAGCTCTCATCTTTGACTTACGCTACACCAGCAGCGGGGATCTCTCAGGGATCCCCTACATTGTGTCTTACTTCATTGAAGCCGAGCCTGTTATTCACATTGACAGCGTGTATGACCGTCCCTCAGACACCACCACTAAGCTGTTTTCTATGTCCACACTGCTGGGGGACAGATATGGCATTACCAAACCCCTCATCATCCTCACCAGCAAAAACACCAAGGGCATTGCTGAGGATGTTGCCTATTGTCTCCAGAACCTGAAGAGAGCCACCATTGTGGGAGAGAAGACTGCCGGGGGTTCTGTGAAAGTCGATAAATTCAAAGTGGGCGACACTGACTTCTACGTTACTGTGCCCACTGCAAAGTCCATCAACCCCATCACCGGCTCCACCTGGGAGGTAACAGGAGTGACTCCTGATGTGGAGGTCAACGCTGAAGATGCCCTGGCTACTGCCATCAAGATTGTCAACCTCCGTGCCCAAGTTCCATCCATCATTGAGGGATCAGCAACCCTGATTGCTGACAACTACGCCTTCGAGGATATCGGGGCCAACGTCGCAGAGAAGTTGAGAGGGCTCCTGGCAAACGGCGAATTCAGCTCAGTTGTCTCCAAGCAGAGTCTGGAGACAAAGCTGTCCGCTGACCTGAAGACCCTGTCTGGGGACAAGTGCCTGAGGACTACCAGCAACACCCCAGCCCTGCCCCCCATGGTGAGACCCTTACACAAAAGATTATTGTTTTTAAGTAGGAAAGTATGTTTTACTGCCACTTTCAAAGGTTCAAACAGCTACATTTTGGTTTGTTGATTTAAAATGTGGCGCAAGTTTACCCTAAACATGCTCAAAGTACTCTGGTTTTTAAAACTTTGACAACAGTATTAGTAACAATGATGTGATTGTGTAGATTGGAAAAAATTGGGTGGTCAAAAGGTTTTTTTTGCTTTTAAAATCACATAATCTAACAGGATCTTTCTGTGCACTAGACATAATATAGGAAGAATATTATAACACTATTTTATTTGGAGTTATGTTTTAACATGCAGCAACTTAATGTGTAAACAATGTAAAATATCTATGAAAAAAAATTTCTCATTAAGTATTATTTATCATTATTTACTTTATGTGATGCATGTTGTCCACGCTCACATTACTAAATGCTGACTTATTCATTGTTCTTCTTCTGCAGGATTATTCTCCAGAGATGTACATTGAGCTGATCAAAGTCTCCTTTCACACTGACATTTTTGAGAACAATATTGGCTACCTGCGTTTTGACATGTTTGGAGACTTTGAGGAAGTCAAGGCCATTGCCCAGATTATTGTCGAGCATGTCTGGAACAAAATTGTCAACACTGATGCAATGATCATTGACCTCAGGTGGGTAAACCTACTGGACAGGACAGGTCATGTATTTAACTTAATTAAATAAATCATTCCCTAAAGTAGCTGCAGCTCACCAGTCCATGTCTAATTAGATATAAAGAAATTGAGGACTCATTCAGCAGAGAATAGTTCTGTTTTTTAAGAGTTTACCTATTTATTGGCAATCTGTAGATTATTTCAGGATATGGATCACTGACAGAGACACGGGAATAACTGAATCTAGAAAGGAAAAGGTGGTCAGGATTTTTTTTTCGGAATAATTGCTCAATAAAAACATAAAACAACTTCAAATCTGAAAAAACACTGACTTTCCTCTCCCCAACCAAGATGCGATAACACAAAGTTTACAAAAAGTTCATTCTATTTTATCATGAATCAAGCCTGTCTATGATAACTCTGTGTCTGCTTTCACAGGAACAACATTGGTGGCCCAACAACAGCAATCTCAGGCTTCTGCTCTTACTTCTTTGATGCCGACAAGCAAATTGTGCTGGACAAGCTATATGACAGATCATCTGGCACCACCACAGAGCTCCAGACCCTCTCTGATCTTACTGGTAACTCAAAGAAAAAAATTTAATCTCTGGATTTTATAGTGCCCTGGATCCTGTAAGCAACAAAGCTAAAGAGTAAGATATTTCCCATGGGAGTTGATGGAAACCAAAAACAGAGCTTAAAGGACTCCAGATGAATGTTGTTCTGTCTAAATGAAGTTAAAAAATTAGAAACCATATGCCGCAAAGTTTTGCATATAATCTTAAAAAATGAACAGTGTTTCAAGCAGGTTTAAGAATATATATAGAGCTTCAGTGCTTTTAAAGCTTAATTTTCAGTTGGCCTAATAAGCCTTAAAGCTGTCTGGATGTGAAGCCAAATGTTCAAACAAGTGTTGGGTTATTAAATATGTTATGATACTTATATGCCTTGGTTTTAAAGGGAAGCATTATTACTATGAAAATTTTTCTTAAACATTATTCAGTACTTTGATCATAATGTTTGAATAGTGCCGCCACACCCTTCCTCAATCACCATTAGCCCCTGTTCACTACGCACCCATCACCTCTCTACTTCACCCTCCTAACATTTTAATCCATATTCTGGCTGCATCTTTTCCTCTTCCTCAGGCACAAGGTATGGCTCCAAGAAGAGCCTGCTCATCTTGACCAGCGGTGCAACTGCCGGTGCCGCAGAAGAGTTCGTTTACATCATGAAGAAGCTCGGCCGTGCTATGATCGTAGGAGAGACCACCGCTGGGGCCTGCCACCCACCCAAGAGTTTCCAAGTTGGTGAGAGTGACATCTTCCTCAGCATCCCCACTGTCCACTCTGACGCCGCCGCAGGGCCAGCCTGGGAGGGAGCCGGCATCGCACCTCACATACCCGTCTCAGCTGACGCCGCCCTCGGGGCCGCCAAGGGCATCCTCAACAAGCACTTTGCAGGCCAGAAGTAAACCAAGTCCTGAACAAAGCCACGAGAGTCACCTTTGCTTTACCAGCCAAATGGTTTTGAGATTTAGAATCTAGAATGAGAAAGAATGTGGATTAAGTGTAAAGCACAAAATGTAATCTGTTATTTATCATTCCAAAACCTGAGCCTTTTTAGCCAGTCTGTAATGTAGAGCAAAGTTTTAAGCAAAGGATTTATTTCTAGTTTTTATTTCTGTTAAATGTTACTCTTATTGTCGGAGGTTTTGAGAGTGATTGGCACTAAGAAGCCACAATGAATAAGTCGGTGTCAAAGATCAGTTGTCAAAATATAAATGAGAAAAAGCAGCTTTCAAAAATACAATTTTTGATGATTCAAATGCAAAAGACAAGAAAAAAGTAGTAATAAAAACATAAAAATTCTTTCAAATTAAGTTTGTTATACATGAATTATCTTGGAGATTTGGAATTTGGACCTCTGTGAAGTAATCCACTTGTTGCTTTGTTCAGAATCATGTGATGTCTTCGATGTTTGTGGAAAACAATATGGGTCCATTATGCCCTGTGGGCCCACTTGGGTTGCATGAATGTCAGTGCTGGGACACAATAAAAAAGACAACTGAGACATAAATCAAAAGTGTGTCAGTCATGTTTTACATCCACAGAGACAACAAAGACCGAAAAAAAAAAAACTGTTTTTATCATTCAAAAATCATTTTAATGAATTTGTCATGTGCCTATTCTACAATGAAGTGCAGGCATTTCCTTTTTCATTTAAAACAGAACCAAACTTTTTTGTCATGATATATTACTCTCAGTTCCAGTCCCACCAACAGCTGGAACGAGAAAACAAAACATGTCTGCTGAATTGAAGCATTAGTTTACCAGCAGTGGAGTAAGAGTATGGATTTCTACATATGTGACACTATAGAAAAAGTCTTTGCACCAAAAGGAATCATCTGGCAGAAGATTTGATCAAAATTAAAAGTGATCTG
Source organism: Acanthurus leucopareius (assembly GCA_029814765.1). Taxonomy (NCBI): domain Eukaryota; kingdom Metazoa; phylum Chordata; class Actinopteri; order Acanthuriformes; family Acanthuridae; genus Acanthurus; species Acanthurus leucopareius. The sequence continues at coordinate 2,583,150 of JAQMCX010000034.1, forward strand.
CACCACAAGCACAATCTGCTTAAGGGTGCTCAGATGCAAATTTTCAAAAGTTGCTTTTTTGTCAATGACAGTACAATTGTGAAGATTATACTGTTTAAGGGTAATTATGGCTTGGACTGCAGGAGCATGTTAGGCTTTAATCTCTGACAGTTTTGGTGGTTTTAGTGGTTTAGGCCCTCAGTTATGGCAGCATGTCGATCAAAACAAAAATCAGCCTTGGTATAATTTTCATCACATGTTTTGAAGATTGGTCATGTGGTATTAGTTCAAATATAACACAGGACAGAAAACTAAACTGACACATACATAAAAACACAATTCGTTTCTCATTTCATATCATGTTGGTAACATTTCACAATTTGCGATACAGCACACTTAGAAGGATGTGATATTTCACCATACAGGAAAACTGTCCAAAACAGATTGAAAGTAAGAAAAAAAAAGGGGGTTAAAAAGGCCTTGCAATTCCTTAGCAGGTTTATCCAGCCATTGTAACAATGATTATGATGGTTTAGAGGTAAACGTGCAAATAAAAAGGTGTCCTTTAGTAGGTGTTTTACAGATTGATGTCTACTATATTGATTATTGATTATTGATTAGATGCTTGTGGGATATATATATATATATATATATATATATATATATATATAGTATTAGCATAAATACAAATGCATAATATACGCCATAGGGACACCAAAATCTCAGCGTTTACCCTAATTCCAAATCTTAGGGTCAACATTTTGTTTTCTTCAATTTGCTACTCAAATATATATGATACTTGTAATAGTAAGAAAAGCTCAAACTTGGTATACACACACACACACACACACACACAGTAATCTCTAGGCAGTCAGATTTCTTTGGAGATAAGCTTCACTTATAATAAAATATTCCTATAATCCAGTCTACCTCTCCATCTGTCCAACTGCCCGATGAACAAAAAATCAAACACTGTGTTTGTGTGATGTATCCTGCAATGTGCCAATAGGCATTTATACACTCTCACTGATCTTGGTGGTTATAATTGTAGAGAATGTAGCTGTTGACCGCCCCTGTTGTTGTAATTAACTGAAAACAGCCGCATAGAGAAAACAAATAAACTTGTAAAGATTAATGTGAACAAAATGCTGAGAAAAGTCATAAAAGCACACACTGGTGAAAAATTGTCTCACTCATATATGACAAAAGGCTTCAACATTCAGTGACAGTTCATAAATCTCAAAGTTATAGTATGATCCCACCCTACCCTTTGCCGATTGCCCACAAAATGCGCCGCTCTGCCACGTGTGGGAGGCGCAAAATGCGATCTTGACCCATTTTTCCTCCTTCTTTCTCCTCCTCAGTTTGAAATATGAAACCTGGTCCATTTCAGCCAATTCTGTCCCCCGGGCTCCCAGTTCCTCCATCGCCAACACTGCTCTGCTTTACACAGATTCATTTGGCTTAGAATTAAAACTAGTTGGGGCATTTTTACAGGACACTTTTATCCATCATTTTATCCATTTCTCCCTCTCAGGCGGGTCTGGATTTGTGTCTGCAAAGTTTGTTTTGCAAAACTATTTTTTTTTCCTGCCAACTGCAAAAGGGTTTCAAAATATCCGAAACTTTTATTTTTCAATCATTCCCGTTGAGGGAAAGCATCTGTCCAGGTAGCTCTTGACCGGGATGCGGGTGGTCATGAATGTAAACTGAGCTCCAACCAAAAGAGACGGAAGCATCGCCTGCATCCTTTGTCTTTGTTGCATCTCTCACTGTCTCTGGGATGTAAGAAGACGCTACAACATTGTGATTTTTTTTTATTGTTTGTTTTTTTCCCTTCTCATTCATAAAGGAATAAGATTTTTCCCGAGGAAAAACTATGGCGTGTTTTTTGTCCAACATGCGTCTCTTTCTGGTTTTATTCGGATTATTTTTGCTCATTTCTCCATCTGTAAGAGCCGAACCGGAGTTGCCGGACGAAGAGGAGGAGGAAAGCTCCTGTCAGGGCGCTTTTGACCTGTATTTTGTGCTTGATAAGTAAGTTGAAACAGTTCACAACTTTTTGCTTTTCATTCAGACTTGCTATCCATAAGAAGGCTGTAGTTTGCCTGGTGAAAGAAGTTAGCAAAACACAAAAAACAGGCTAACATCTGCATTTCGCCTACATGTTCTGTTACTATTAAGGGGTTAAATGGGGTCTTTTTGGCTAATTTGGGTCATACTGGATTTGAAGACACATCAGGCAGTTTATTTTACGATGTTAAGGACATTGTAACAAAGTTTAAGCCTCCAACATGGTTGAAAAAGTAGAAATTAACTTTAGGCTAACGAGTTTACATTGTTTCATTAGCATTGCTGCATCTGCTCGTGCGCGTGAACGTGCGCGAGCGATGACGCTGGAAAAGAAGCTGACTTGCAGAGTTTGCTGAATAAGCAAAAAGCTTGGTGAGGCTTTGGATGCTACAAAAACGATATCTCCCTCTCTCTCTTACTCTCTCTCCTCCTTTTTTCTCTCTGTCTCTCTCTCTCCACATCATGTTGTCATTCTACAGGAAAAGAAAAAACTCAAAAACCATAAAACTCTGGCAAAGAGGTTTTTCATTTCTTCCCACCCATGCTAAAGGGGACTTTTTTTTTTTGCTCTTAGCTCAGTGACTGCTCACCGTTCACTCTTTCATTTCCACTCTGTACGCCCACATTGGAAAAATGTTGTGGTTGTGTGACATCTTAGGCTGCACTTCAGCTGGGGAGAAAATAAAATGTCAGAGAAAAGCAGGACAAACTATCACAGTGCCCATTCCTCTGTTAATGCCTTCACTTTGGGGTTGGTGCAAACTTAAACTGCCGTAACTTTTGTTTTCTGACATATTGCATTAAAGGAATCCTCCCCTAAAGCTCTCAGTTTAATGTGCTACTTGTTGATTTTTAGAACCTATCCCTCATTGTTGCCTTCATTGTGGAAATATACATATGACTATAATCCTTGTTACCAAAAAAAAAACTGTCTTCATTGTAAGCTGCTGGGGCTCTGTTATTGGTATATGCATATTTTTCTCTTGAAATTAGTTAACCTGCATTTAAATCTAACTGCTGTTATAGCTCTTATCCTTTATCTTGCATTAATGGAGCAATGCCAGGAATGGGGAGGGAAAACAAGAAAGGACAGGAAGCAACAACATTTATGGAAAATGTGGTCTTAATTTGGAGAGCAAAAGTTGTTGCACGCAGCACCTTCAAATGTCTGTTTTTAGGTTTCTTCAGCAAGTTTGTGTGAGAGAGAAATAAGAAGTCTCGTGCAGATGAGCAGTGCTGATGACTGTATAACATCTCACATGGAGATGGTTAAATGGCTTTTACCAAAAGGTTGCATTTGTCACACTGATGGCACCCAGTGGGAACCAGTGCCTAGTGACAGTGTGAGTGCCTGGCTGAACCACTTATCTTTACAGCACCTTTGACATTTCTGCCTGCATTTGATTCCAGATTAGAGGTGAACACAAAACATGGGACTGCTCCCCAGATGTTATTGGCTGCATTTGGCTTGTTCTGCGTGGTAAACACTGACACATGCTGCAAATAAAGAAACAGCTTTTTTTTCCCCCCATGTCGGATGCTATTGTTAGCTTGTCTGCATGCTTTGGTGCCCACTCTAGGTTGACTAACAAGGTTTAGACATTGGTTGTGGACTTCAAACAGGGGGAAGCTCATTAGAGACCTGCTTCAGCCCCCCCTCAGCCCCATCCCTCAGGCCTGAGTTGGTTTTATGAGACACCATATGAACTCTCTGCCCTGGTTGATCCATATGGAAGGCGTAAAGTGTGTGGGAAGAGGTTTCAGTATGCAGAATGAAAGAGGATAAAGGATACTAAAATGCTGACAGTCCTCCCTTCACCAATGAAAGACACAAACAACAACTGCAAGGATTTTTGGAGTTTGAATCTTCGGTCATCTGGATTTAAACTCTGCAACCCTTGTGTTGTTGAAACCAGCCGGCCACAAAATTGCTGCTTCTATTTTCCTAACCCTTTTGTAAACCACCAAGGGGTGTTCAGCATACTCCATTTTAAAGCAAAACAACAAACAATTACATTGTACATCTTGTATTAGATTTTGAATAAAGGGACCTAAGGGTCCAACTTCAGAAAAGTTGTGGTAGTCTTTAAGTTGTTTTCATTTACAGAAACAGATTACATTGGACACTATGGTTGATCACAGGAAAACTGAAGACTGACAATGTTTATATTGCTGCCACAGTGGATGTAACTTATTGGCTACTCCCTTCTGGTTGAAGCTGTTTTCATCAGTAATAGCAGCTGCAGGATCAGCTGACTCTCCCAGGACTTACATTGATAGTGGATATAGCATATAAGTAAATTCAATGGCAATGTTTGGTACCCAGGCAAGGAGAAGTGGGCCTATTACACATGTAGCAAAGTGAAAACTAAAGCCTTAACTGTAACACAACCAGTTGTGTGTTTTTATTTTTAAAATAATTAACACACTGGCAGATCATAAAAGCTGTACTTTACTGAGGTAAATGCTAATGTGGGCGTGCTAATATGCCCACATTGGCAAGTGTAACATGCTTGTTACATCTTAAGGGTAACGTCCAGTAGATATAACGTAACCTTGTTCACCATCATAATTTGGCATGTTAGCATGCTAAAATGAGCTAAATTACACAAAGTACAGCTGAAGCTAGTAGGAATGTCGCTAGTTGTGATGAGATATTTTAGTCTGAACAAAAATGGTGGGCAGACCAATCAACTGAAATAAAAAATGCGAGCTCTGCTTGCATGGTTAAAAACATTGGCACTGACCACTTAACAACAACATAACTGAAAATAATCTGAAGCTTGTAGATCTGTCAAGTACCACGTCATGTCTGTAGCTTGGTTGTGTTTAGCTGAAAAGAAATTATACAGGCACACGGTTAAGCTGACAGGTTTGGGATGAGTCTCTTAAACAAAAATAAGAAACACACCACACAGTGTTGGTGGTGGAGAAGGGAATCGTTGACTTTCACAGTAATGAGGAAAGATAACTGCTGTGTTGGCTCATAAAGTCGACTCCAAAGGCATTTAGTGCAGAGTTGGGCAGATGATGTCACGTCACGGCTTGAACATGTAGGACAGTGCTCTGAGACACATGGATGACTGCAGTCTAAAGGGTAAAGACGGTGGCTTATGACTGCATGGTTGCCAGTTTGAATCTAGGACATCTAGGGCTGGGTTTGGAAAATTTGGACTGCTGTGAGACACACTGCGCTCAACTTTTATCTGCCCTGCAGCGCTCTGCTGTATATGATATCCTAAAGGAAACCAAAGTCGAGAGCAGTACTTCAATCTTGCAATCAGATAAGTATAAAGGTTGATTCTCCCTTTCCTCCACATTGTATTTAACTCTGACTGTATTTTACAGGCACTAGTAACTGATGGGATACAGATGCAGAAGCAAATAGGAGACTGCTAGAAACCGATGATCAGCTAGGAGCAAAACAGGGTCAAAATGTCAGAATACACAAGTCCAAAGATCTACAGATTGGAAAATTTAATAATACAAGGATGATGATTCAAAAAATCATATCCAATTCCAAATCTTTAGCTTACTGAAGATAAGACATTATTTCTTGTATGCTTAAATGTGGGAACATAAGCCATTGCCTCACCCCACCACCCTCAATTAACACTGTGACGTCATATCCCTGAGTTGTGGTTATATACTTCTCAAGTCAACATGTAACAACAATAAAACTAATTTCTTTGCTACTGTAACCTAAATAAAACCAAAAGAAGATACCCTAAGTACGCTCATGCTGGCAGCTATAGGCACAGTGGTGCTTTGAGGTAAATGCTAACCACAGCATGCTCTCATGCCCACAGTGACAATGCTTACAATATTGATGTTCAATGGAAGTGTTCTCTGGGAATTTCCATACAAAACATAATGTTAATGTAGAAAATCAACCAACTGACAGACATAAATAGAGAGATCAACCTTACGATCCCCAGAGCCACTTGGCAAGCTTCGCTGAAAATATACATGCAGCCACAATCTAACAGTCTATGACAAATGGTAGTGTCCCTCTCAGAAGCTAACTGACATAAATCTGTGAAATTCAGGACTTTTTGGCATGCAAGTGTCAAGCAAGCTACTTCTTGGTCAATTTAGCTGTCAAATAAGAAAACTATAAGCCTTAAAATGTTCATTGTGATCATATGGTGTATACCTGTAAGCCTTTTACTGCTGCAAGTATACGAGGATGTATATTTGCTGACTCATTGTGGGTGGGTTGCAGCTTGCTGTTTTATATGGAACACTGAGCCAGAGGAATGGTTTTGGGTGTGTTTATATAAGAGATAAAGGAATTCACCTATAAGACAAATGGTAATGTTTTTAGACGGAGAGATAAACTCTCCTCACATTCTAGCTCTGGTATTAATTATCATCTTTCCTTTGTAGGCCCAGCCTATTCATAGCCGTTTCTGTCTTGTCTTTTTTAATTTGACGAGCTGCAAAACGGTTTTGTTGTTTTTGATGCAGTCACGAGTTGGCCCAGCAGTTGGGCATTGGGTCATGCCTCCTGAATCCTGGAAAGTCAGTGGAAAAACCAAACTGCAGCTGTAGTCCATTAATATTTTCAGTGATGTCTGCTTGTGGAAATACGTTCTAGCTGTGGAATGACACTCGCTCTGTGTTTTGTCATTTAGCCTCCTGCTTAGGTGTTTTCAGCAGGAAGAAATGTCTTGTTAAATGATATCATGCTGTCTTTAGTCCCTAAGGGACAAAAACAAAACAAGTGGTTTAAAGAGTGTAAATGCCACTCTAACTCAAAACCTCAAATATCTGATACATGCCTCAGGGTATCATAAGTGCATTATTAAGTAAATTTCTGATGGACAGACAAGAAAAAGCAGAGCTTTTTGTCACTCATCTCAGATGACTCTCTGCTTGCTACTTTTTTTCCGAACAGTTCTTCCCGTTTTGGAATAGATATGCAACATTAGCTCAGCAATCACGTAGTAAAGACTTTGACTTCTGCAATGGCTGTAAAAGTAGGTTAGTGGTTTTAAACAAACAAGTCCTTGTGCCCAGTCAGTTAAATTGGAGCAGCACCATTGGCTGCAGGCTGGGGTGGTGTGGGTAGGCCCAGCTGGAACTGCAGACAGCCTCCTTAGTGGAATTGTGATTTTTTTTTTTTTCCTTCTTCGACACTTTGAACCGTGAGAACGAAGCTGAGAGCTGCTAAGCCCTAAGACCAGTGGAGCTTTTTCCCACATGCTGTCATCATTGTAGGAGAGAAGTGCATGCTGGGTAGTTGACAGTGGACTTGGCTTAAAAATTGAAGAAGGCTCGATGTCAAACATGCTTCAGCTGTAATATCCATTGTTAGGGTTGTTTGACTGCAGGCATAGTCAGCTATTTCCTGTCAGTCAAAACTCAGGGCCCTCAACACAATCAGCTTTGTTTGAATATCAAACTCTAAGCAGTATTAACCAAATAGGCTTTTCTTTTCAGGGCTACAGATGTAAACACAACAGCGGTTCATTGTATTAAGGATTTATCACCTTCACATGATATGAATGATTGGTAGCAAACAGTTTACCATCTACATTCTGCCAGCCAGCTTGGGGTTTTAATATATTTTCTGTTTAGCTCTGTTTAGGATTACACCAACACCTAACATACCTGCTTAGTTGCTAAATGTTTCATTATGTTTACTAGCTAGTCTCCATGTCTGATTGCTTTTTGGTGCTGGACAAGTACTTTTAGAGAGTTTTTTTTCCTTCTTTCGTTGTAAACAGCTATGCCGCTGTGTACGATTAGACTCAACCAAACAGTACCAAAACAGAACATGACCTGAGGAGACACTGAAACTCTACATAACTTTACATAATGTCTGTTAACAAAGCCCTGACCATAAGTGCATCGGTGTTTAAAGGGCTGTATCAGTGGGTCTGCATGTCTTAGCCCATTTACTGCAAGTCAGTTGTTTACATCACAGCTAATAATTTCACCAACTTTGAAGCCATGTTTGGAAATTTGAAGTTGTATTTTTTTACTGATCAATGCAATACTAGTCACAGCTTGTATTTTAAATTAGTCAGCATGAATGTAAAGTACACATTACTTAGACGTACAGCTATTGACCTGTAAAGAGTACTTGGGCTACATTGTTTGTCTCCTTAATGTGGAATTTCCATTTTAGTATCTCTGCTCCTTTCCTCTGTTGTTATTGTCTCTCTCTCTCCCCCTTTTTTCTTGTCCTGTCTTTGTCTCAGAGTTTTTCTGTCTAGCCCTCCTGCAGCTGAACTTAATGCTCTCCTCTACATACACACACACATCACTGAACAGTAAATATGTATATGACCTCCCTTTTGTGCCCATACTTTTTTGAAAGCCCTATGTTACTGCCCTGAATGTCAATGTACGGAAGAAGCAGCAGAGGAAATTAAGTATCCCAACTATGTATGATTTAAGATGACTAGTTCCAGAGCTGACCAGTTTTTGTTTGTTTAAGGATCTTTGTTCATTATAAGGGTCATGAACATGCTAATTTGAGCTGGTTGTATCTGGCTAGAGCTGATATCAGTAGAGCCAGTGTCAACAGCACAGATGAAGGCTGTAAGTTAATTATACCAAACTGTTAATTATACCAGAGTTTGACTGCATGCCAAAGCACTGCAAAATACTATACTTAAGGAACATGAAAATAGAGGCACAATAATCTTATCTTTAATAAATTCCATGGTACTTGATTCACAAACAAACTCCTTAATGATGTAGCATCTCCTCCACATAGTTTTGAACATAAACATTCAACATTTTTTCATGTAACATTACATTGCACATTGTAATGCCATAATTAAATGATTTAAGTATTTCTACTAGTGTTAACAGTAACACTGATCAATGGTGCCTGTAAAAATAAGCAAATAATGTACTAAATACATTAGTACATTAGATATATGAATTGTTTACTCCATGCTTTGGTTGTCTGGTGGTGTTCGTGCTTTAGGCTGTTTTGATTTTGTTTTCCAGCTGTGTTAGCTGAAGCACTTAGAGTTTTCGAATAAAATCATCGGCATGTTTCCTCTGGCAGTCAAGTTTGCAATAAAGCCAACAGATCTTTCACATTATCTCAGTCCTAGTCAGCTAAATTTGCTGTAATCTCACAGATAAGACTCTTAATCTTTCCCTTGCTCTTTCCTTCCTTTTTTCTTCTTTGTTTCTTTTTCTCTCAGCCCTTAAAGGCATACAGCCAAACACATGCTCCTCATCTCGCTCAGAGAATCTGTCCAATAGAGAAAACCCTGTTGCTCAGCTTTGACAATTCGCTATGACGTAATTTCAAACAGCTCAGGGGCTTGATCACTTTGTAGGCAAACTGTAACATCCCTCAACCCTAAAAATCCTCCATTTTCTGTGTCCAAACCCTAAACCGCTGAACTTCAGTGCTCAATTCAGTCCATTAAAATTAGATCAAAGGAGTGAGGGGAAAAAGGCACCACATAAAATGTTTTCATCAAGAATCATAGAATGAAATGGCCCACTTCCTTTCCCAATGCTGTTTGGACAGGTGAATGAAACTGCAAGCTAGGCCTCGATCCCACGACTGCAGCTACTTTGGACAGTTGAGCTGTGCCAATCCAAACAACAGTCACTTTGGTTCAGAAATAAAGATAAGCAGTTGAAAACCAAAGATGGGAGTCCCCAGATTCACCCTGATGTTGAATAAATACTCAGAAATGATCCCCCACACCCCTACATGACTATTAGCTGCAGGAAAGTTTCACCAAATTTTAAACTTTTTCCCCCTTCCTCCTTTGCTGTAATGGAACAATTTATAAAAGGCATTGGCTGCTGCCATTCTCTCAGGTCAGGGGCTGTCTATGTGTGTGTGTGTGTGTGAGTGTGTGTGTGTGTGTATGTGAGTGTGTGCGCACACCACTATTTCTGTTTGCGCTGCACATTTTGTTGAACATCCAAGCTAAACACCTCTCCTCCACCACCTCAAGCTTTTTATATTTTGGGAGGGTTTTGTTTAGCTTGTAAGGTCTTGTCCTCTTCCTTTGCTTAGTCAGCTTCACAGGAATGTAAGGCCTTGATGTGGGTGAATAAGTCATGCCATCAGATCAACAGCAACACTGAGAAGATGCTTACATTAGATGTTTAGTTGACCAGCATTTGTATGTGCTCAGACTAGAAAACTAGACTAAAACTTGTGAACTAGACTAAACTCATACATGTGATGTGTGTGTTATTGTGGATGCTTTTTTTGAATGTTGAGTGAGGGTCTATATTATATTATATAAATTAGATAAAACAAGCATGGGTGGCCCAAGGGAACCTAATCCTGAAATCTCTAGTTTTGGCAGAGATGTTGCGCATTGCTCATTCTGCACGATTCTTTGTGTTTTTACTCACTTTTTCCTTTGTAGCAGTTTGCTTTCTTGTGCAATCAGTCTGTTTGTTTTGCTTGGAATTTGAAGTTGATGAAGTTTGAATATTAGCTGGCTCCCATTCCCAGTGTGACGGCTACTGTTGCTTGTGCCGATTTCTTCCTGAAATGCTGATCACTGCAGATTACTTGTTTGTTTTAGTTTTGAAAGGCCAAAAGATTAAACATCTGCAAAAGTAAAACCTTTCTTGTTGCCTCTTTAAATTGGAAATTTGGCATTGGAACAATACTCATTCTTACATTATCCAGTCTACCTAACACTACATTTGGAGTCCTGTTTCGCAGGATAGGAACTGCCATTACTGACAGAGGCATGATGGGAAAGTCCCTGGTATTCCCTGGCTGTGTCTACCCCCAACATGGTCAAATAATTACCCCTCCACTGCCAAGCCATAACAAAAAAATGTTATAGGGTATAACCTCAGACATATTCAGCTGTAAGCATTTAATATTAGTCACAATTCATTTCCATTTCAAGTTTTGGCCACATAGTTAGTGCTGTTTTCCAGAGTAACTCCCAAGACAAAGAGGGTCTGATGGTTCCTGTATTGAATATCTGAAGTATCAAAATATATTATACAGAAAACAAACTCTGTTTTAAGTAATCTTATTTACAGAACAAATGTTTTCATACTTTCTTACTAAATCCATGCAAAGCCTGTAAGTGAAAAAATAGTTCATTCTGTTTATTATGTCTAGATGTGATTCTGAGTGTGCTGGGAACTAGAACAACTGTAAGGTAAGCTAGGATAACAGAGTCAGTGTTTAGTCTGGTTACCATTAACTCTCATACACACAGACTGAAACCGACAATTTAAAGGTCCTGAATCATGACAAGACTTCCTTTCTTTATTTGAAAATGTTTGATATGTTTAATGACACTAATTAAAATGCATTTTTTCAGTCAACCATGAAAGTATGGATCTGAAATTCTTTTTGTACTGAATACTTCTCAGTTGACTGCATGACTGCACAACTGTGTAAGAAATCCATTTCACCCAAGTGAATGAAAATTGAAGGTGACCTCTTGTCCCATACAGAGAAAAAGCAACATGTCAATTCTGGTCATTCCTAATTTGACTTATGATGTTACATCTGTTAGGCAGCACCTAAAATAACAATCAACTGTGCATTTTTTTCTCAATAATCTTCATCCATTTAACAGCCGTCCAGTTTTACCACAGTCAATTAGCTCATTTCCCATGTGTCATCTCTTTGGCTCCCTCGTTAACTAACAGAAGACCTGCTGGCTGGTCACATCATGCCGGAAGCCATCTCTCTTAATGCTCACACTTAATAAAATTGCCCCAAACACACACAGACACGCACTCACACACATGAGTCTGCCCAGAGGAAATGAAAGAATCTCCTTTGGGAGTTTTTTTCAAAATTAGTTCAGTGTTATAGAGATTCCTCTTGGGAGACTAGGACCTATTTCCTCAGCCTTTAGGGGCTCATTCAGGATGCAGAGGGGTGCTAAATTACACACCATGCCACACCACCGGCCTCTTTCAATTCATCAGTACACTTACTGATCCTTGGTGTGTAGTGCATGCTAATTTATTTAAGTTATCCCATTCACAGGGGTTGTAATACATAAACATGCTGGTCCACGTTCTTTATGAAATTTAGGTTTAATATCCTTCCCTTTAAGGGGGAATTAAGGATGTAACATTTTCAGTTAATTATTTATTGCTTGCTAGACAGCTAAATAGCATGCTAGCATGGCAACTCTGACATACAACCTGTGTTTCCTCTATTTAAAAAACAAAAACAATACTTTTTGTCACAAATAATTGTTAAAAGTTGAACAGTTAGTCTTGCCCAGAATACACAGAGCTTGTTCTTTGTAGAGTTAATGATTTTACCCCCTGCTGTTTTTGGCTAACAAATCTGTATTTTTTCATGTTTGACTGCTCTACAATATGGAGCTTTGTGTGTGCCCGATAGAGAGCTTAAATCTTGGTATTTAGTTTGATTTCTTGCTGAACAAATCATTTGGTATTTACAGATACACACAGATATTACATTTCACAACTGCTGCGTTCTTTGAAGTGACATTTCATTTTCCTACCATGTTTACAACATCAATAAATTAATGCTGTTATGTCAGTTGCATCATGAAATTCACTAAAACACTTTGAGCCATTTCTTGCCCTCACATATTGTTATTTCATGAAAACTTCTTGCCCTTTGTATATGACTGATAACGTACTTCATTGACTTTATTTTGTAGACATCATTGCTGCTTATTTTAATGGTATTTCCCATTTTCTTTTCTTAGATCTGGCAGTGTGAAGAATCACTGGGAGGAAATCTACTATTTTGTTGAGAATTTAGCTGAGAAATTCAAAAGGTAAGAGGAACCCACAGGTTAACACAACCCACAGGTTAAGATAATAAACCCATCAAATACATAGTATAAAAGCTGAGCCATAGGTGAACAGTAGCCTATAACCTACTGTTACATTTGAAAGGTTTCACAACAGGACTGGAAGTCATCACATGTTTAACAGCCTTTTTTGCCTCTGTACTTGACTTCCTGGAGCCTGAAGATGTAGATCACTAAAGAGAAACGCAGACTTCACACAGCAGTCAACCCACTGAAATAAAATAAAAAATTGTCCCTGCAGCTACAACTGGCCATATGCTAAGTCACTCAGCAACCAGGCTGATTTTTCACCCAGTCTCTGCAGTAGCTGTGCCTGTGTCTGGTGTCAGTGGGGTTACCAGCAGTGACTACAGTCCTGAGGGTCAATATGTGTATGAGCAACCTGAATTTTACAGCCTTGTCTGACTAAGAGTGGAGAAAGACTTTTAGACACTTCTAGTGGCTGACAGAAACCACCATTACACCACAGTTTAAAATATCTCAACTGTGCATTAATTAAGTGTAATGTGATAGAAAACTTGTCTTTATATCAAGAATGGACAATGCCAGTCTAGATAATACAGAACTGGCTAGTAAGGTTTGTATTACTTACGCCATCCACATGTGTCAGACATGCAAACCAATCTATTGCAGTTAACATTAACAGGTATTCAAGCTGCTCACTTCTAATCAAACATCTGATAGTATGTAGTAACAATACTGTATAGTTTATAACAGTGTCACAGAGTTTCAAAACAGATAGATTTCACTGTAATGTATTGGCAAAACACTCAAAATCATCATATGATGATCACTTGAGTTCAGCTCTTTTATATAATGTCTGGTCAGTGGTGATCACTCAGAGTGTAAACTTGCATTTATTCTGTAATGAATAAAGCACATGTAGATGCTGAAATAAGTTTTGGCTCTTCTCATGGTAAAACATGAATTCAATTTCTTTAATACAAAGCAGCTCTGGAGCTGTAAGAATTTGGTGTAAAATGTGGTATTTCAACAAAGTGCCGGGGTTGTTTTCTTTGGTCCATCCCACTGAGGGCCACAACAACACATGGAGCTGTGTGATTCAGTCATAGCAAAGAACCGTGCCTTCTTAAGTTTTCTGTTTCAAATAAACAATTGAGAATTTCAAAAAGCCGAAATCTGCATGAATTTACTTTCTCTCACAAACAACTCAACACATTTTTTACTTCAGATAGCTGTGTGTGTGTGTGTGTTCACATGCATAAAATTCCTTGCTACATATAATTTGTCACCAGTAAACAAAAGTAACAAACTTGTCCACATCTGAGGATTCAGTGACGTATTTTGAGTATCAACAGTGAAGTCAGTGTCACGCACAGAGTTAAAACTCTGAAACGGACCCATCGTGCATGGCCTCGCTCAGTGTCTAACTGTGTTGGGCTGCATCAAGAAGCAATTTACACACAGCCAATTGGAATGACCACAAAGGCAGTGAAGTGGTTTGTCAACAAGTAAAGGGTCCTTTCTTTAAATAAATGAGCTTTAACTCTGGCATGAAAGTAAAGTTTATTGCATTACTGATAGTAATTCAAGGTTTCTGAGGAAAACAGTATGTTGAAGTGTTACTGTTACTTATCACTGACCATGTTTATTGTTTCATGTCAGATGATGTGTAACTGTTTATGATGGTAGGAAATCTTTTCTGTAGAATTTTGTTTTGGGCTGTTACCGTAAGTCTTTATTAGGTTTCCAAAGCAATTGATTCATCTGTTGTTTTTTGTTCCAAAGAATATTTCAATAATGTTGGATGATGATGGATTTCTTTTTCTGTTCCAGTCCCATGTTGAGGATGTCTTTCATAACTTTCTCCTCCAGAGCATCCACCATCATGAAACTGACGGAAAACAGGTAAAGTTAGTTATAGCTGATACAGTTTTTAGGCTAATGTAATTAATTATGTACAACTGACCAACCAAAGTCAAACATGACTTAGAAATAAATGACAATTTAGTGTCAAATGCGTACAAGAGAAAAAAACCTCAAACAATAGCTGCAGAGTTCAAGATGTTACTCTCTTGTTCCCCTAAACTCATTGCTATTTTGTGTGAGAACAATTTGAATATGGAAGTGATTAAACAGTATTGCATAAACTGAATTCCATTTCCAACAGAGATATCCTTAGTTAGAATTAGTACTCCAGTGAATAAAATGAACAGACTTAGGTGAAAATATTTGGAAGGGATAAGATGCAAAAGTCCCGACACTTTGAACTGACTGAGACCGCAGTTCTGATTATGAAGAGGAAAGAGGAAACACTGCACAGTTTCCACAGTAGCAGATATAACATATAGGACAACACTACAGTTTAACTGTAATCTCATCATAACCAAGTTACCTATCTTCCTTCTCTGCAGGGTGGACATCAGAAAGGGGTTGAATGCTCTGAAAAGAGAGATTCCTGGTGGAGACACATTCATGCACCTTGGCCTGCAGAGGGTAAGCAACTCTCATTATGCTTTTTCATGTTATTTGAAACTGAAAATCCAATATTTTTATGGCAAAGAGCGTATCAAAGCTCAATAAATTAGCTCAAACCTAAAATCTTTGCCTTTTTCTGACAATCTGACCATTAAAATGTCTTTTGACCTGAAGGCAAACGAGCAGATACACCAGGAGAACTTTGGTAAGCATCACATAACTTATCCATATGAAAACATTGGTTAGGCAAAGTTTTGAATTATGTTGAGGTTAAAGCATGCCTGTGTGTTTTGTCCAGGGACAGCCAGTGTGATTATTGCACTGACAGACGGAGAGCTGCAGGAACACCAGCTCATCACTGCACAGCAAGAGGTAGAAACTTCATACTGAGGCCTGATTTCCTACACTGCTGCAGTTTTTGCTCCAGTAGCAGGACTCATCTAAAGATAGAAATTCTCTCACTGGAGTGCCAGTTTTCTGGTAGTAATAGATGTAATCCCTCTTTATCCCAACAGGCAGAGAGAGCCAGGTCTCTTGGAGCTATTGTGTACTGTGTTGGCGTCAAAGACTTCAATGAGACACAGGTAACAGCAATGCATGTCTGATGAGTGTATGCAGTGTTTGAACTGTCAACACATATATATTCATACATGTTTAACATTTGGTTTGTGAAAAAAGCAATTGACTTAGCTTCATCTTATTTGTCTTTAAAATCTACAGGCTGGTCAGAGTTTACCATGTGTGTACTTGTATACTAAATGTGCTTAGGAATGCAGAGTTATGGAAACATTCTAAAATGCTGTTTCCTCCATGCTACACAATGTGTATTCAGTGGCCTCTGAGCAATTTGGCTAACCCATAATTTAAAGTTTCCTGAAAGCTAAACTCAGTGATATATAACCCTGAGCTGCCTCTTTGGCTGCTGCAGATGCCAATGCACAAAGCTGGACTGAAGCAATGACGGAATAATACTCAACAATTATCTTCAACATGATGATAAGGAGGCTCATTCAGGGTCCTGTATTT
Source organism: Acanthurus leucopareius (assembly GCA_029814765.1). Classification (NCBI taxonomy): domain Eukaryota; kingdom Metazoa; phylum Chordata; class Actinopteri; order Acanthuriformes; family Acanthuridae; genus Acanthurus; species Acanthurus leucopareius. Next base: position 2,599,448 of record JAQMCX010000034.1, read on the forward strand.
AATGTGAAGGGCTTGCTTTCTCATAAGTGCTGGTCATGCTCCAGTAACCGGACATGATATCTCTCAAATTTTGTCCAAGCTCCATTTGATTGATTGTAAATTGTCCTATTACCTGATTGTGCATAATGTATTATCATTACTGTATATGGGTTTTCAGTGTGGTTCATAAAGTCCAGACTCATTTCACAGATCCGTCTGTCTACAATGTCTGAATTTTTTGTGTTACACTTGTACAGTTGGGATTATTTTTAGCCTATTATAAAATATAATTGATGAGTCATAAACCTCCAAGTACAGTTGCAGGAAAATACAATGGTAATCTCAATTTCCAAATTTACTTGTGCTTTACCCAAGTTTGCTGATATTGTTTTGTGAATTCATTTAGTTACCTAATTCTTCTCCCCTCTTCTCTTCATCCACACCTCTGTCGGTGCCTCTCTCTCCTTGTAGCTGGCCACCATTGCAGACACTATCGAGCATGTGTTTCCTGTGTTGGGTGGCTTCCATGCCCTCCGGGGAGTCATTGATTCGGTAAATAAACTCTTTTCTGTGCAGGGAGGCATTCCTGTTGCTTAGCCTAAAAAACAGGCTGTTCAAATGTCCACATTGATGTATTTATCTTGAATCTGTCCTGCATTAGTACAACTACCCTTAATTACTCCCTCGGGTGTCAGAACTGACTTTAGAAAACACTAAGTGTTTGAAAACACAGAAAGCTCTTAGTTAATGTATTAGGGGTGGGTTTAAACCGTTCCTTACAGTTTTGTTCCTCAACAGCCTTGTAGTGCAGTCACTACAATGCAGAAGTTAAAGTAGAGTTAGCCAGCCTGTAATTCTCATTTTGCCACCCAAAATGACAACTGTTGTGAGCATACTTTCATAGTTTTAGCTAGCAAGCTATTTGAGCCATAGCTCCATGTGTTGGCTCAAAAAACTGAGGCCAAAAAAAATTAGCTGCTATCATACATGTTTTTAGTTCAAAAAATAATCTCAAATGGAGAAAAGGCTTTCAGGATGCAGACTAACAGAAGTGTTTAGTGAATGTATTGCTACCAAGGGTAATTTTGATTAGGATTGTTGTTATATATAATTCCCTATTAATTATTTTCACTGAATTGAGGAAGCAGTAAGCTAGTCGTGAACAGAGTTTGTCTTTAACTAACATGTAGTTCCACAAACTTAAGTTAGTTGTAAGGTAATATGGGTTCCACATTAAAAGCATTGTTTCCAAAACCATTTTACCAACTGACATGCAGTTATTATGGAATAAACTCAACTTAAAAACTTTGATCATAGTGTTTCAAACAGCCTAAGCATTGCAGAAAAGAAAAGCTTTCAAAAGGGAGACTGCTCTGAGATTCTAGGATCTGCGTCACAGGTTTCACCCATGCTTGCTCATCAGAAGCGATTGGGTTCACCTGTGATGTTTCCCTTCAGCTGATGTCAATCAGCCTGACAGAGAGGTTATATATGAAGGTTGGTATTTCCCTGCTCAGTTGGTTCAAAGCGTTCAGAGGGTCAAAAAGTCAATGTACTGTCTGTGTTCCCATTTGTGTGTGTGTGTGTGTGTGTGTGTTGACAGTGTGTTAAAAGTGTGTCTGTCCTTTATTATGTTTGGAGAGATTTCTTTTTCTTTCACTCTCTGTGACCTTATCGTATTGTGACCTTTCTTTCCAGTGATTCCCAACTTTGTTTTCTTTTGGTTTGGGTCAAATTTCAGAACCCAAGAGGCCCAATTTTCCTTTAGGCATTGTTTTCCATCAAAAGCAGGGCTTTTAGTAGACAACAGCAACACCTGTTTTCCTGTTTTCGTCCAGAGGAACTTAAAAACATGTAGTATGATCAAGGAGATGATTTAATTCATAGCCAACCCAAGAACTATCATCTCCAATATTTGACCAACCTGTCTGTTGCAAACACACCAGCATCAGAGTAGGTGTGGATAAAATGATCAACGTCTTTTATCCTTGTTCTCCCTTCAGATCATCAAGAAATCCTGCATTGAGATTTTGGCTGCTGAGCCCTCCAGTGTGTGTGCAGGAGGTGGGGAGCAAAAAGACACACTCTCACACACACTCACACAGTAACTGAAGTGGGTCTCTCCTAAGTCACCTACACCAGTGCACCAGTCCATCATGTCTTCAACTTTTTTATTTCAATACTGGGTGCCCATCTCCCCTTCTCCCACTTGAGTGATGACAATCCCAGACTGAGAAACAACCATATATGAGCATCAAGGTCACTTGCAGGAAATCTATTAAGACAGAGAATTGCAGTGGGAATAATATTATAGGATCTCATTAAAAGAGTTGACCATTAGAGAACAGCGGTGTTGAAATTGGCTACAGCTGAAATGAAAAGGAGAAAACATCTTTTAGTGTCCTGCCAAGAAAAAGATTTTGACTATTTAAGCAACATTAAACAGACATTAAAGGAGCAGATAAAAAGGAGGAGCCGATTAAACCCTTTTGGCAAAAGAGAGGGACTTTAACTGCTTCTCCCATCTGCTTTTGTCCTTTAATAAGCAATGAATCACTGTCACCCATTAAGAGGAAAATTTATTTCACTTGAAACCCAATAGTAGGCGCTGGTCTGCTGGTGCTGCCGCTGTTCTTCACTTCAGTCCCACAGGCTCAGTTTCATCCTACGAAATTGAGAGCTGAGTATTTTCTTTGTGTTGCAAGGACATTAAAACTTCTGAAGTTAACGTACGACAATAATAACTTATGTGCTAAAGCACGAGTTGTGGTTTAGAAACCCCAACTTTGTTGTACTGTTGTGTTTTGCTTTTCAGATTCCCTCCGCCCAGTTACAAGCTGACTGGGGCTCATAAATTGCAGTCACATGACTAAGAGTTTCCCTGTTCAGTGTACAAAGTTTTGACGACCGTTCACCCTGCCAGATTAAAGACTTGGGCCAAAGTTTATGAGTTTTTTTTTTCTTCTGTAAATGTTTCTTGGTGATTATTTTTGTCAATAATATGATACTGTATGTTATATATATTTTAATAAGCACATACACACTTGTACACTGTATACAATGATACCAATATACTGGACTGTATAGATGGATAGAGATAGATATAGATATTTAGAATAAGGAAAAAGTATCAACCTAAATGAATAAAACTGTTATGCATGTCATTGTTATGAAGCTGTCACATTGTTTTTTACAGAAATCACATTTCAGTCTTTAAATTAAAGAATTGAGGCTCTTAATTTGCAAATATTTTAGTGAAGTTTTATTATGGTGACACAGCTTACTTTTTTTTCCCTAAATGGACGGATAAATTAAATTAATGGGGGAAGTCAATCAGACTCTAAATACAACCTATCTCAACATTCCAGGAACTAAATGTAAATGCATCCTTAAACATAAAATGAGTCTTATGTACAACACATAAATTATACTGTTTTATTTTGCTTGTTAATAAGTAGTTAAAATGTAACATTTTTATTTGTGCGTGTGTGTGTAACCAGAGTCATTCCAAGTAGTGGTGAGAGGAAATGGTTTTCTTCATGCCAGAAACATCAAGCAGGTGCTGTGCAGCTTCAAAATCAATGACACTATTACAATAAGTAAGTACAAATACACTCTTTACGCTCATGTCTGTTTTAATGTAAACACAACTTGTCTGCAAAAAAGGTTAATTTCAGTCTCTGTAAGGGTCACTTTCAGTTTTGTTACTGTATAAATCTGTGTATTCCCCTTCTAAAAAAGCCCAAACTATAAGCAGTCTGTTTTGGAGGGATTTTCATCAAAATGTTGTCTCCACCTTTTAGATGAAAAGCCGGCTAGTGTGGAAAACACATTCTTACTGTGTCCAGCTCCTGTCATCGATGAAGTTGGGAAGTAAGTCCCCTTTTTTATGACTTTTTGATTTCCTTTGTTCTCAGGGACACTCTTTTAATAGTTTCACACTGAGTGGCATTCATGTGCACATTGGATCACGCTCTTTGCCTTAAACACAGAGAGACACGTGGAAGCATACACGTGTGTAAGGGCACAGACCATAAGAAGCCTGCTATACATTAGCTGTTTTTACGATCCCTGTCCGTGGCTGCATTCCTCTTTTCTAGATCCCAGTACAGCTTAGCAAAATATAAGGAGCTCTGTAGCCATGCCAGCACATGCAGTGATAATCCCTTTGTGCATTTGTCCTGCTTCTGTCCCAAATTATAGCAGAACAGTGAAAATAACTAAAGACAGTTGGTTCTTGACTTACATAGACACCAGAACAGAAAAAGAGACTTGAAACTTAAAAATCCAAATGGACAGCCATCCTATTACTTGCTTAATTATTGGTTTTTGAAATCTGATGACACTAAAAGGAGCTGATTTTTTAAATTTTTTGTTTGTTTATATTGACTCCTTTGTCTTAGAGCAATGGAGCAAAATTGCACCAGCAGTGACAAAACCACAGAGAGCTGTCAATCATCTCTGCAGTTCCCTAAGGCTTTTCAGTATAGCTTAGCATTTTTATCAAGCTCTTTTGGTTTTATCACACAAATTTGTACTGTTTTGCATAAACATACCAAATGTAACATTTCCATATTAAAATGTCTAACATTTCTACCCTGGTCAGATTTCCATCATCAGTAAACAAATCCTGTGAACGTACTACTACTTGACATCATCAAACATATCTTCTGTTTACTTATTGTGATTAAAAATCTTTTTACACACATCATTGTCACTTGTTCCCTACAGAAAAGCCCCAAACACACTGTGTGATACCTGTCAAGCAACGGTAAACAATGAACCTAGTGAAACATTTAGCAGCCAAAGAGCCTCATATTTATCTCAAGAGTTGGTGAAGGCCAGAACAAAACCTTAAAAGGAGAGTAAATTTTAAACTAACATTTGTTAGTTGTTTAAAGCCCCACTCCAAATGAATGCAAATGTTGTTCCAGATATGCTGAATATTTAAACATAGTATTTGCTAAAATGTTATTTTATGAGATGATAATACGTCAATTTTGTGTTTAAAGCTTGTTACAATACCTTTTAAGTTGCTCCATTCCTATAAAGCAGATTTAAAGGTTTTAAAACTGCCATAAATACAACACAGTGTCCAGAGGGACCATACAGGAATAAACACTCAGTACCTGTACTTTGATATCATCCTGGTTCCTTTCATGACTCTGGAGCATTTAAGACTCCAGGTAAGAGCTATGTCCTTGTGTTGTTTACATTTAATGGGAATTTGTTTATAATTTCTGTTCTAATGAAATAGTGCTTCTTTGCCAATTTGCCTGTGAGGAAACACAAATGTTGACCTCATTTTTTGTGCACTGCTGGCTTCAGACTGAGATAAGTGGAACAAAATCTGATTATAGTAGATTATATGTTAGTGGAGAATCAGCTCTGTTGACATGCCCTTTAAAAATACAGCATGTATCAATCACTTCAATGTCTCACTGAGGGAAAGGAGAGAGGCAACAGAATGTGAAAACTATGACAACTGAGGTTATTTCAACATTCACCACAGGACAGTCACATAATTTTAACCAACCATAGCTGCGGCCAGAGTCGCTCTGTATCAGCTAGTCGTTGTCTCTTTTTAGAGCCCAACCATAGTCCAACATCAACATGGGAAGAAAAGCCCGACAGGCCACAGAGGAGAAGGTTCAGTGGATGGTGGTTAGAGACTTTAAACTGCATGAAGAGACAGAGTGGGGAGAAAAAGGCCCCTCTTTACACATGTTCTTGACCATTAATGGTATTTGTATTGGTAATAGCGTACGTGTATAAATACATTACAAATTTCTTTATTTTATTCTCCCATAAAAGTTGTAAATCCAATCACAGTCAATATTTTCACAGGCGGTGGTGTGGAAAGATGATTTAATTATGATTGCAGTAGGGAAAGATTTAAAAAACCTGGACCGATGACTCAAACTCTGAAGCTTTAATCGATACCTTGGCAGAAGGGACGTAAAAAGTGATGGTACTCAGTGTGCCTTTGCCTCTATTAAACGTCCCATTAAGTCTTTGTATATTTTTTCTGCTCTCGCATTACTTCTGCTTAAATTTCCATCTCATTAATACAACGCTTAACCTCCCAACTCTCCCATCGTGACATTTATCTTTTTTCCCCTCCCATTTCCCTCCACCTCTGCCTTCACTTTCGGTGCCACGGTGGCTCTTTTCACAAACTGTTTTGCCTGGCTGGTTGTTTTCCAGTCACCCCCCCGCCCCCTTCCCCTCTCCGTATCTGTCTTTTATTTGTATGTGCCACACAGAAACTCCCTCTTTCATCCCCTGTCAGTCTCCTGCTCTCTTTCAACAGCCTGCTTGTCCAGTTTTGTCTGATCAAAGCCATGCAGCAGCTAGCCTCGCCTTTCAAGTGTGTGGTCATGTGTTTGTCTGCAGTTTGATTCTCAGCACGGTGGAAAAACCTTTTTAAAGGGAGTGTTTCAACTGCTCCATTAGTACCCAGACCAATCAAGTCAGTTTTTGAATGATCAGCAGTTATTTATTCAGTAAAACTGATTTACGTTTGGTAGCAAATTTGACAATTTTGAACTCACTGTACTCTAAAAGTTCAGGTATAAAAGTTGGTCTCTCTGCCATCTGGATTTGACATCATGTCATCTATGTTTTGCCAGTTATACAAAGGCAAGGATAAAAAGTGACCCACACCACAAATGTACAGCAGACTAACTGCAGTGTCCCATCCAAGTGTATAGTGTGTGTGTGTGTGTGTGTGTGTGTGTGTGTGTGTGTGTGTGTGTGTTCATGCCTGGACCGTTTGCCCTGTCTGGTTTGTTTCCTTGCTTAACAGCTGTCAGACAGGTTGTTCTACAACCAACAGTTCCTCCCAGTTCCACATCCACAAACACTTACTGGTCAGTTTTCTCTGACTCTCTCTTAGTATCAATACGTCTCTGCCCTCTCCCTTCTTTCAATTATCAATAAAAAGCTTCAAGTTAAAGGTTATAAATAGTTTTCAAAGCATCCTCCTTGCCTTGGGCTATGAGACTTCAAAATTATCCTCTGCTCTTAAAGATATAAAAAAGCTTCAATTATATAACCTTGTTATTTATGAACCCATGTATATGATTTTGTGTTTAAGAAGCAACATGAAAAGACAACAAGCTACATTTTGTTTTTCTAACTTGTGTAGTAAAAGATAAATTGTATCTTGTATCCTAATTTCTGTGAGAAATTAAGTCAGTGTGGTATTTTGTTTCCTTAGTCATGTCAGAGGTGTTATAAGAGAGGAGATAAACCTCCTAAAGCATTCTGAATACCAACGACTGTTACACCAGACAGGACGGTTGTATGACACATATCCTTACACTTCATACTGGAAGCCAATTATCTGCTTTACAACAGCTGAACTAGAAAACATATTTAACCAATCATGTTGGCTGTCTGGACTGAGCTGTCAAAAAAAGGAGATGTTAAAACATTGAACATGACAAGCAGAGGTAAAACTTAAGTGGAAAATAGCATCTTAAACCTTTTTTGGGGCAAAGTCACTAAACTTTTGAAGCATTTTAGCAAGGTGTGACTGGCAATTTTATGTATGATTCATGGCTCTAGGCTTTCTTTCAACAGAATTATTCAGGGAAAGAGGACATTTTAAGTTCAGTGATATTTTTGGTGTCAATATCATGAAAAAACGACAATTAATTGCTTCCATTATTTTCTGTTTGGCAAAAGCTTTACATTTTTTATTGTCCCAAAACTTATGCAACATACTGCTTAATCACAAACAGAATGGACAGTTTGGTTTATTTTGACCTAATCTGACATTCACCTGCCATTAATACTCATGAGAGAATCATATCTATATCATTCGCCACCAAAAAATAGTCCCCAATAAATGCCATACTATGCTTTAATCCTGTTCAGACAACATTTGCTAAAAACTACAAGGCTCTTTGTTTTAAGAAATCACCAAAAACAAAACAATGTAAGATAAAAGACAGGAAAGAAGCTACTCTGAAGTCTTGTGCCATAGCAGCGGATACTTCTATAGCACGTGCTGGATGGCAGCAGGGTGAGGGGCCTTGGCTGGGGCAGATATTGTCCTATAGTATCCTTAAGGCTCTGCACAGGCACCACCTCACTTATGTTCAGTAGATGTTTGACCACTGCAGAGTCTTACTGTGCTGGGCCCTGCACATCCCATGCCAATATTTGATGTTTCCAGAAAAAGTGCTTTATATCCCTCTGTAAAAGTTGACAAGAACTTGGGTTCAAGGTCCAGTAAAATTAATATTTATAAATTTGTGACCCAATTTTAAAAAGTCATGTCTTCAATAGGAACAAATGTTCTTGGGCTGAGTGCCACAGGATAGCAGGACAGAAGGAGTTACACAACACTCTTGGTTTTTTCATTGGATTTGTTGACACAGAGAAAAATTAAGAATAACACCAATCTGATCCTTTGGGCCACAGCCATGAACAGATCAGTCTGTTCTACAACAACGTTTAGGTTCGCTGTGATTTTCAAATGATGCTGCATTAATATTAAAGAACCAAAGTTCATCACAAAATGCTTTCCAATACTATTTCACAACTATTTTGCAACTATTTTATTTATGTCAAACTCTTATATACCCAACTATGTTGGCAGCTGTCTAATCTTAGCACACAAATTTCAACCTAAAACTAGAGATGTTTTTACTTAACAGCTGCATTCAACCATACTCTACTGATACATCAAAAACATGAACACAAAGCATCCCCTTTTTTTGGCTTCAAGACTGTTTTTCAAATTTCAATCCCAAGGCTCCCAGCTGTTTGTTGTCAGCATGATACACATGCTGTTGTTCATGAACTTCACCCAGTAAAACCAGCTCTTCTCTCCCTCCACCCTCCTTTTTTTTTCAACCAGACAGACAGCTCTCTGAGTCAGAGAAAAGACAGGTTTATCGGTCAAAAGATCTGCTTTCCATCTGCCAGACCTCATTCACATCCACCTGGTCCTTTTCTTAATAAGAGCTGGGTGTTTGAAATGCATTCCTTTCATCCAAATGTTTTGAAGATCTGAACAGGAACAGGCTCCAAGGAGGCCAATGGAGGTCACATGAAATTCCCAGAATTGTTTTTCTCCACTCAGAAAAATAATGGATTCAGACCATCAAGAAAGACTCTTGCAGCTCTAAAAATCTCAGGAGGGGCTAAACATCCCGAGAGGAGATTTGACAAGGATGAGGTCTGAGCTGGAGGATGGGCATGAGCATGTTTTGACAATAATTTTTTGGGGGTAAATTCCACAGAGGAAAAAAAAAATTAGGAGCTCTGAGTAGCTGATTGCTTTTATAGAGGGCAGGTGGCAGAGATTGTTCTCATTCCTGAGAGTGCAATTATTATGATGTCATGTCTTGGAAAAATAGACAACTTGCCCAGAACCATAAAAACAAAATTTTAACAGACTTTGTTTTGTTTTGTTTTTGATTTTTTTTTTTCCTTTTCCTCCTGGCCTCCTCGGTGCCTGCTGTGTGTCTCAATGGGTCACACAGTCACACCTACAGTTTGGTTTTTTTTCTGCTTTTTAACCACAGTGGAAAACTTCTGTATTTGGTTCATTTAGGTTCAAATTGCTCAATTACAAGTGAAACAGGGCTCATAAACAAAAGTCAACCAACTCACCAAGTAGCTCATTTATTGGGCACAGTTTTACCAGCTGCAAAGAGATCTGATTCCAGCTTCTATGACAGGAGGAATAGTTAAATTTAAGCATCGTTGTGGACATCACTTTGTTGTTAGCCTTCTCCTAACTCATAGTTCTCAACAGACCTTGTCTTTTGGGATTGTTGGTTCATAAAGTACACTTTCACTGCAATTAATCACCTCACAGTTTGCTGGTGACTCTGTGATGTTATTTGGTGTGAACACAAGTTCAAATGACATCACCCTGATCAAACAAACTGAACTCAAGGAGGAAATGCTTCAGACTAAATAAACTGCTTCAAACAGGCTTGCTGTCGGCTGTAACATTAAATCCCGACATGAAGACAAAGGGCTCACTTGTTCTGTGTGTGTGATTGTTTTGTTTCAGGGTGATTTATCTCCAAGTGAGCATGAACGACGGTCTGTCCTTCATCAGCAGCAACGTGCACATCACCACCACAGAGTGTGTAAGTGGCAGATTTTTGTCCCTATTCATGCCTTTGACCTGTGGTGACACAAAAGAGTTTTCATTAATCAATTAATCCTTCAGTCTCATATGTGAACTCGTGTAAATGAAACTCTTGTGATCTTACAAATATTCTTTAAAATGTGTGATTAAAATAGATGAAAGTTAGTTTCTTCTCTGGTTCCTCATAGTGATTTATTAAAGTGCAATAATGCAAAACAAATGCATTAGAATAGTTCAAATTAGAAATAGAACCTCGTTGCTCACGAGAAGATTTTACTAAATTTTTCATATTATTCTCTGTACTAGTGTTGTTTCTCTAGGCTGCTAATGAATACTGTTTTTAAATGGGGGATCTTAACTTAAAAGAAACAATCATAGATTTTCTCATGAGATTTTGTATGTTTTTAAAATTTGATAAAAAAGGTTTTGCAGGTCTTGTATTGCATGTGGTTTTTACTCTTCTTTCTTTTGCTTTTTCTTTCCTTTTTAACTTCATCTCTTTTTCTAGAGGTCTGTTTGTTTTGTTCTCTGCAGGGACTTTCCTTACCCCCTTAAATCTCTTTCATCTTTCCTTTTTCAATCTTGTCATCTTCCCCTTTTTTGGGAAGCCAAACCACAGGGGTTTGTAGTAGCAATCGGCCCCCAAAATAGACCCTCTGAACCCCCAGTAGGGGCAGGAGACAAAAGTTAGAGAGGCAGCTTCATGGACCTGAAGTTTCCGATTCAGTCTCAATATTTTAGTTTGGAAGATGACAGAGAATCATCCTGTAAGGACCAGAAGTGAAGTGAATTTACCCTTTAGTTTAAAGCGTTGATGGAAATACTTGTAGGTGTGTGAAACATATGTAACTCTGTCAGTATGAAGCAGGGTGGAGGTGGTGTTTTCCCTTAAAACCAGCATGATAAAGTTAAAGCCAATTTAAGGCAATTTAACAAAATAAAACACGTAAGTTGGAACATATGGAACGTAGCCACAGCCGAATCCCACCCAGCCTGAGAGGAATATGCTCTTTGAAGCTGTTCTCCCTCTGTCCATGTGACATCAAATCCATGAAAATTCTGTGATTTCAAACAGACGTTTTGTGGTTCATCATATACAGAGCTCAATTAGGCACACCATCGCAATTAGCTGCTTTTTGCCACTAAACTACTGTGAATAATACAGGCCTCAGGCTAGACAAGTTGTTGACGGCTTGACCTGAAGCAAAACACAGCACGCAAGCTAAGGTCTACGGAGTCAAAAAATTAAGAAGAAAAGCAAATTTAAGAAACAGTCATTCGTGCAGCGTGCAATGGACCCCACTGCTGAGTTCAGTTAAATCCCCCCATGTCTTTCCCACAAGATAGATAGGGGAAAGTCAAACCACATGTGATCCTCATCTGCGGTCTTTAATGGAAACCATGTTTGGTTCAGCTGCTTGGCTCAAAGTGAGCAAAGTTACTGATGGATTCATTCAGGAATCACGCGACTGACACCAACAACTGATCAGAAAAACAAAAACATGAATGCAACAGAGTTGAGAAGGAAAACCACAAGGCTTCTCTTAACTTCCTTAAAAATCCACCACACAAGTATCAGTATTTTACCTCCATTATCACTGGATATACAATATGTTCTGTTTCTCATACTACCACTACTACCACTGCAGTCTTTATACATTTCTTGTTTAAATCTCTGTCCAGATGTGTACATGATACTACTTCAGCAGTCAGACTTGCCTGATTTAGAACATTAGCACAGTGTGTGTGTGTATCTGTGTGGTAGTATTGTACTAGTGTCTGTGTCCGTACTCTGCAGTTTGATGGCACCATTCTCCTGATCACCCTGCTGGTGTTGTTCCTCCTGCTGGCTCTGCTCTTCATGTGGTGGTTCTGGCCTCTCTGTTGCACTGTGGTAAGAAACTTACACTTCATCCAGGAAGTGGCTGATTTTAAAAAGAAACACTTACATTGCAATTATCCAGAACTTCAAAAGGGTTTACGTAAACTCTAAAAGACAAATAAGCATCTTAGGGGTCCTTACAAAACAGCACTGATGTGAACAATGTATAAAAAAGCCCAATGTCTTCTCTCTTTTTCCTCTTCAGGTGATCAAAGAACCACCTCCTCCACCTCCTCCTGAGCCTGTGAGTCAAAGCAAATTAATATTCGCACACTTATTTATATATTATATCTGATTGATTTGAGTCGGTATACTTATACAGTAGTCGAGTGAAGCTCTCAAAACTCCACAATACCGCCAATATAAAAGCATGGATGTAAATTTTACAAATACATCTCTTTTTTTTAATATCAGTAATACATACACACATCAGAGGTTATAATAGCAAGTAATGGAAATATCTTACATACGTACAAAAGTATCATTTACCAAAACTTGACATTTTGAAGTTAATGGTAGCCAGTGTCTTAATCTTTTTAATAACCTTTTTATCTGAAAGCACGTAAAGATGTTTTTTGCATTACTATGTGTGATAAGGAGTCAGATGATGAAGATGGCCTGCCCAAGAAGAAGTGGCCCACTGTGGATGCCTCATATTATGGAGGAAGAGGAATTGGAGGGATCAAGAGGATGGAGGTGATAAGAGGACAAAAACACATAACAGACAGTCAATTTCAAATCTACAATGAAAAAAAAACCTGTAATAAATTTCATCACTCTTAGATCATGGTGCCTTCTTCCAAGTTGTTGTGTATACATATATTGTGTGCTGTCTGTAGGTACGTTGGGGAGGGAAGGGCTCAACGGAGGAGGGGGCTAAACTGGAGAAGCCGAAGAACGCTGTGGTGAAGATGCCTGAGCAGGAGTATGAGCCCTTCGAGCCAAAACAAAAGAAAGCCCACAATAAGAAGCCTCCTAAGAACCGGAAGTGGTACACACCAATACAGGTAAACGCACACTCACTTTCCCTCAGGACCAACGGACACATCTCAATTAAATGTTATCATTTGGTTGATTATTTATGCAGAAGCCACCAGTGAATCCTTGCTGCCTTGCAACAAAATGTGAGCTTTTTAGGAACTTAAAAATCTGGATTGTTTATAGATTGACCGCCGTGCATTTTTAAGTTTTTTCCATGTGAGTTTCAAATAACTGAGGTTGAGAATTTTAGCGAAACCCACAGAGAAGCCTGAACTCCTTTTAACTGAAGTTAAAACATGAAGGGCACCACAAGCAGGGTTGCAAAGTTTTCACATGACAGCAGGGAGAAACAAAGCCTTTTCTGGCCATATTTATGTATAATTAGTTGCATAAGCACCAAATCCCCGAGCTATCAATGTGCAGACATAAGCAAAGTAAAAAAACACATTCTGCAGACAGAGAGGCATTATTAGTCTCGGCGTCAGTGCTGTTTGTGCTTTAATCAGACGTTACAACACAGCTCTGTGGAGCAACACTGGTCATTTATACAGTAGCTTTATTTAAAGCTTTATTTTAAATATGACACAGACCTGCAAACAGCACTGCAGTGATACATAGTGAAACATTTCACTGTTCATACATCAGTCAGTGTGGGAAAACTGTTCATACATTAGCAAGTTAAGTGTGTTGGTAACCTTTCATTAGATGTGGTTACTTTAAGGTATCAACTTCCTTCTCAAGTGCGAGTCGTTGCGGCTCAGGAGTCTGCATTTTTTTGGTCAAATTGAATGCATCATGACAGCAGCATGTCACACCATAGTTTGTCCTGCGGTACATTTGAGGGCAGTTTTATATTCAGCACTTGTGTCCTGCAGTTTTGTCAAAAGTGTATTACTTTCATTTAGTTTACCTTAGACTACTATAGCTGTTATTGTTAGGATCATCATTTCTTACCTTTGTAGGTAATCTGCTACTTAACTACTTGATCCTTTGTTCCCTGGCAGATCCCTGTATTTGTGAAAAGGGACACTGTGTTGAGTACTTAACTCAGAAGGGATCAGTTAGCGTTTTTTCAGTAAATCTGACATGAACCAAAATATGACCAAGTGACTAATCAGCACAGCTTCAACCAGGGAGGAAGGAGCTCATCAGTAGAATCAGCTGCTGGAGTGTTTGTTTGGGAATAAAACCTGCAGACTTTTGGCTTTGGAGGAGCACAGCTGACGACCGCAGAACAAATGTTTGCTGATACAGTAGAATCCAGTTTAAAAGGGTCCTATAAAGAATTGCAGTGTGTTTTGGTGTCCACATGTGACCAGCTGTTAAACTTCTCCTCCTCCTCTGTCCTGTTCAGGGTAAACTGGATGCTATCTGGGCTCTGTTTCGCCGCGGGTACGACCAGGTCTCCCTGATGAGACCTCAGCCTGGGGATCATGTGAGTACCTCAGCAGCGCACCATGAAAATTACACTTTGTGTCATAAAATCCTTCCTAACCACAACACTTTCCATTCACTTCCCCTGCTCCCCTTTTTTGCCCTCAGTTCCCTCATCTTGTATTGTTTTAAACCTGTTGTGACCAACAGTTTTATTCTCCTTTTTTTCTTCTTTCTTTCTCCCTTACTTTCCATTTTCATTCCCCTGTCATTTTTTTCCATATCCTATTTCAATGGGGGGCTTTTTGTTGTTCTTTGTTATTTTTTAGACTTTGTTGATTTCTTAGTCATTTTTATCTTAAGTCAAGTTTTTTTGTCTTTAATCAAAGTCAAACCAAAGTAAGTGAACCATTTGAGCCAATTGAGGTTAGATATATTCTTTACTGTTTGTAAGATAGATTTGGAGCATTTTAGGATGAGGGCTAACTAATGTGGCAGACCTTAACACTTTTCTAATTAGTAAGTTTGAATGGAGCTGAAAAGTTTTCCAAACCAGAACAGACTCACTGATAGTACTCTTCAATCTACTCAATAAGATTCAAGAGCTGCTCATTCAGGCTCGTTTATGATGAATCATACATCAAATGAATATTTTCAGATTCATATTCAAGAGTGTGATAATCCATCCACGGGTGAGAATAAGGTTGAAATAACTCAACATAAGGTTCCAAACCAGCTCAGTTAAAAATAATTCTAGCATGTCTGCAGCCTGAAAATGCTTCAGTCATCTGTGCTTGTTACTCATCTTGTCCTCTTTTCTTCCATCCGTCCATCCGTCTCTCCATCTAAGTCACTCCTGGTGTTCCTATGCTGGCTAACACCTCAGCTGGCCCATCTTTGTTCAAGCCTCGCTTTCACACCTGCTTCACATCAGACACCATAAAACGGATAGAGAGCAGAACCCGGCTCACACTTAGTCACATCCTCATAGCTCAATAACAGTGTTTTCTGATGTTTTCATGTGCAGGCTGGTAATTCTCCCTTCTTCACAGATCAGCCACAGGCTTTAGTTTTATGGCCTGGAGGCTTTGCATCACAAAAGCCACAGATAAGATTTGGGTTGACTGTGGAAGGAAGACATGAGTTCACTGAGTGCAGAAAGCACTCTGGGGATGTTTTAAATCCCTCTTGCACATTCAGCAAAGTCCGTTTTAATGTTGAAATGTGTTCTGGTGGATCATTATGATTCCCAACTTCACTAGCCTCAGCAGGCATTTTATAATTCAGTGGTACATGGTAAATGAGGAATATAAACTATAGGCTGCTGAGTTTTTAGAAATATATGTTCACTGCTCATCAGCAGATTTTGCAGTAGCACACTTACATGCTACGGTCAGCTGGTGAACATGATAGACGTGCTTGATACACAGCAGTGTATTAGCATTGCTATTGCAGTCATGTTAGCATTTTGACTAGCATTTAACTCTGCACCACAGAAAGGAAAAACATCACAGCACTGCTCGCGTGTCTGTAGACTCTCACTCTTTAACAAAATGATAAAGAAATAATACTGTAATCTCAGCCAAACTTTCTTTCTTATAATCAACTGCTTAATCAGCTCTTATGTTTTCTTTATTTGCACTTCCTCAATCTGATATCCACCCAGTTTGTTTTTATCAGTTGTTCCTTCCCCTCTCCTGTTCTTGCATCTCTTCACAGCCAGACCTCTTGCTGATCAGGCCCCATCCCAAAAGCTAGTTAAAATCATGCCCTATTAGCAAAAAAATTTCCCAAGGATGTTATTTTAATGTGAATTCCACATTTAAGTGTGTTTTCTTGGCACCACCAACAGGTTTAGAGACAGGATTTGCTTTCAACTTTGCCTGAGAAAAATTAGACAAGAAAAAAATCCCCATGAGCTTACGATTACATCTTTACCAAAGCAGACTGGCAGTCAGATAAAAAAGATTTTGGATTTGATTTCTTTTGTCAACAAGTTTATCTTAGCCAGAGAAGCTTTTAGCAATGGCTGCATGTGTAATGATGCCGTGCTTATTTTCTAGAGAAATTCGTGTCTCTCTTTCCCCTTGAATGTTGTTGCCTCCTCGAAGTCATTAGTGGTTTGTGATGAAGAGTCAGAAATATCTCCCAGGCCAGCAGGCCAGCTCATTTCCAGGTAATGTAATGTTTTATTTCAAAGAGAAAGGAGTGGAAGCTAACACAGGACACTTCTCTCCTCACTCCAAGAGTTACCTGGAAAACTATTTCGTGCCACAGTCCCAGCTGCAACAGAGCAAAATCTCACACTCTAAAGCTGGCTTTTTTTTTTTAGATGAACAGGAACACTCGCTCTTTCAATCTGGATTCTTGCTAGGTTGTCTGCAGCCATCAGGCACTTTTCATGTGCTGATTGCCACAGAAACAGCTAAATGTCACCAGGGTCCCTTTTAAAGCACACAGCGCTTACTGTGAAAGTACATTTCTCCTGCACACAAACCACTTTCACTTATTTTATGACAATAACAGTCTGATCTTTTATCCTGTAGTGTTTATACTACACACAAACACACACACACACACACACACACACACACACACACACACACACACGTCTCCTTTCTTCCCTCAGTGAACCCACTCACCCCTTGCATGTTTGTTCATGCATTATGCTTATGTGTCTGTATACTGCATATAGGTATACATACATAACCACATAATTTGCCAGTAATAGACCACAGTAAGCCATATGATTTATATTATCTACATTTGAGACAGACTTAGCAATTATGTGAGTGTGTGTCACCCAACCACATCCATTACACTGACGTCAGAGTGTACAGTATGAGACAGAGCTGCTCTCTCTCTCTCTCTCTCTCTCTCTCTCTCTCTCTCATTCACATCACATAAACTCAAACCTCTCCAGGGACACATGAGGTAATACCTACAGTAAGGCAGACGACTGCCAGGGCTGTCTCCACCAACTGACCAACCATGTCTCACACACATACACACACACACACACATCTGGCCAGGGCCAGACAATTTTATGACCTTGGTAAGACTGTAGACAGTGGAGGAGGTCAGAAAGAAAGAACCAGGGAATGTGGCTTCCTTTAATCCAGGAAAATGTTCATATATTTGAAACACAGCGGGGTGCCAACAGAACAATGTGCATGAAGTCATGCTAGGATTTTTTTTTTAAAAAATTCTCTCTCTATCAAATTGGTTTAAAACCTGCAATGAAGTCTATACACATTGACAAGCACCTAATGACTTGTTTTAACATTAGCAAGCTTTTTTTGCTACTACACTGGTCATGTATTTGCCCTACAAGCTTGCAAAACAGGCTTACTTACCTACTTTGTCACTGAGAGTTGGATGAGACCATTGGTATTACTCTCATATCTGTACCTCAGCTGGTTAGTTTAGCTTGGCACTAAGACTTGGGCTGTTTTCAAACACACCACCTCTATAATTCATTAATGATTAAGTTACATCTCACATGTTTCATCCGTATTACATCATTTTGTGGCTTTTAGACTCCTATTTTTGTGCAAATTATACAAAAGAGATATTAAGGGGTTAATTAGTGAGCTCAAGAGCTGCTCGGCTGACCTTTTGTTTCCAATTTAGCAAGCTACTGTTGGAAGATTAGTATTAAGCAAACAGCTATACTACTTTTTTCTTTGAGAATATGTATATATTGTTAGTATGTATGTATATAGTTGTATTAAAGAACACTTACCACCATAAAAACTATGAAAAAAATGCAGTTTAAGATTCTTTTCCTGTCACTTGAAGCGTCTATTGTTACAATTTTTGCTGTTAAGATTCCTCATGGAGTCATAATAATGAGAATTACCAAACAAGCAACCATTTTCAGCTAGGCTTTGTAAATATTCAGACATTAAGATATTCCACATATGTCATTTTTCATCATTGATCCTTGAAGCTGCTCCGTGATACCGAAGGAGAGTGTACAACACAAAACTTTGGTTGAACCAGTCAAAGACACCAGCAGTAATCTTTAACAACTAAAATGAGGGAAGGGTTTTGCCCCAGTTCAGCTTATCCAAGCGTGTAGCCTAAAAGTAGCAATCTTCACACATCTCTTCTCCATGTGTATGAGGTGAGAAAACAGTTTTAAAGAATTTCTGATCCACATTCAGGCTTTTTTATCCATGTCTAGGAATGCCAGACTGGATAAGTGGCGACAGACCAGAGACTGGTGGTCACTGCTAGATTCTTGTCTGTTTCTGCTGTTTATTCAACCTCTTTTTTTTTGGCTCACAGCTGCTAATTTAGCCAAGAGGAATGGAATGTGCCTGTTTTGATTTAGTTTTCGTTCCTTATGTTGCCTCCGTGTGACTATATGTATATTTTAGGAAGGAGTCTTGAAAGATGTAGCAAATAATCCCTGCATAGGTGCAAATGAAAGTGTATAGAATGGTTGGCTAAGTGAAGGGGAAAAGGTCCAGTATGTGGCCCTGTGTCCTCTGTAAATGGTCTTTTTCCTTTGTTCATTCATGTCTGTAACCATAGCCATTTTAACAAACAAAAATCCTTTTTAAAACATGAAAAGGCAGAAGTACAACACTTTGTGAGTGAAGTTTAAAGAAGGAATGAGCTGTTCTCATTCCACAGAGCTTTGAGACTGACATCAATTCCCGTTCCCTCTTTTTCCACACTGTAAAACCAAGGTCCTGTGGCTCCAATCACCGATACTAGTTATTAACAGATTAACATTACTTCACTGCACTCTGGCTGCCAACCACATGAAACTATGCAACCGGTCAAGTTACTATAGTAACAGCGACCTCTGTGAGCTTGGGCAAGTTTGTGGTTGGTGTAATATTTATGAGACATGAAGTGTGATTTCTGCTTGAAAAATTAATTTGTTTTACAGTCTGATAAGTCACCATCACATTGGTAAAATCTTCCAATTCCTCCACTGTCTTTTACCTCCCTTCCACACACACACACACACACACACACCAGTCCCAGCCTCTAGCTCCAATCCCTCGCTGTCTGTTTATTCTCCATATGGTCTCATTGTAAGTATGATTGAACTTTGGAGAGCGAGTCAAACTTCTCAGGACAGAACATTGGACTAACCTGGATCATTGTTAGTGGGGGCGTCAAAGCAGGGATTTGAGTGTAATCTGGAACACCAGCTGGCCACACACACACACACAAACACACTCACGCAGTTATGCAGCGTCACTAGACAGACAGCTGTATGTGTCTGCACCTGATAGTGTGTGTACATTTTTCCTTTAGATTTCAATTTTTCTAAATCCAACCTTTATGTACCTATTCAGTACAAACCTTAAACTTAAACTGTTTTTGTAATACTTTTCAAATCCCTAACTGTTTCAAATATACATGTTTTTCAGTATTATCAATATCTCTTTAACCAATACAAAGGTCCACAGGGAACCTCATTTTTACAGCACAAAAGGCTTTTCCTGTGCTTGTCTTAAGTTGCTACTTTTGTGGCTCAACATGAATGTAGCTGCACTAACATGTGCACAGTAGGCGGTGTAAGTAAATACATGCTTTAGCAATTTTGGTGTAATTTTGAAGTGATATCATACCTGCACCCCTGTCAAACTAGGTCAAAGTGCAGTGCAGCAGACGCAGGGTTATTGGTATGGCCTTAGCATGCAAACATAGATCTGTACAAAATCCCAAAGACAGGTTTGGCAGGTGTCCTACATATGTAAGTAGCAGGTGGCTTCAAATTAAACTTGCATATAAAGGAGCAACAACTCAAAAATAATATCTCTGTGCCACAGATGTGCTTGTATTTGTGTTCACGAAACTTCAAAGAAGTTGGCTGCATCTACATGCACTGCACTCCCAGTGCATTCAGTTTGAACTAAGGAGGCCCAGCAAGTGGACAGAAGTGTTATCACTAGAACTATATTGCCGTTGCAAAAAAAAATAAAATAACATCAACTGCAGAACTTTGAACTTTTTTTAATATTTAATGTTTCTTTCCTTCCTTTAGGGTCGATGCATCAACTTCACAAGAGTGAAAGAGGAGTCAGCAGCAGCCAAGGCCCAATCTCGCACTCCGATCCACACACCCTCGGCCCGGCCTCCGGACTACCGCCCTGTGACCCGCACCCCCTCTTCATCTCCCACCCAAGGCAGTCCTCCTCCTAGATCACCCCCATCAGGCCAGCTACCCCCGGGACCACCACCAGCCCGCACACCTCCGGGGCTTCCCTGTCCACCGCCATCACGCCCCCCACCCAGCCTTCGACCCTGAATCATACAAACTCCTCCCATCCCCCAAACGCACCCGCTTTATTGTCACAGACTTACCGCTCTGTTGACCAGCTCTTTCAGTTTGAAGGTCGTGGTCCTTCTGCTATAAGCCAAAGATCAGCAGTATTTTGATCTCAGTCGCTCTTTTATTTGTATTGGAACAAGTGTCAAGTCAAACTCAAGTCAATTCAAATATGTTACCAACTGACATGATCAATTCTGGTGATGAGAAAAGAAGGAATGTTGAATGTAGAGTAGAAAAGTACATTTAAACTGACCTCAGTGTTCTTATTGTTAAGGTATTATTGAAGAGTGGACCCTCAAAAATTGGACAAGGTCATTTTCCGTGGAGTATCAACATTAGTTAATAAGCAAGAAAAATGATCGTGACAAGCAGTTTAACTTGACATTCTGTCTCATACAGGGAGTGATTGAGGTTATACGGGGAAATATTTTACTTAATGTTTGTGTTTATTAGAAAAGGGAGGATTGTTGCTGGACAGCAAAGCATGTAGGGACGGAAAATCCACAGAATACTGCGGTGGATGAAATTTCTTTGTTGTCTTAATCAACTACTGAGTTAGACCGTTGTTGTCAAGAGTAAGGGGAAAAGAAAGTTGTACGTGAAAACTTGCATTTAAACTTTGAGCTTAATGGAGTATTTTTTTCTCCATGGCTTTGATGGTAAATCAGAGATTTGGGGAATTTTGTCTTAAAAAATTTCGTTTGGTCATGTTGGTAACGGTGTTAAGTAACTGCGAAAAAACATATCAAATTTTTCTAGAAATTACATTGTTTGTCCTCAGTGCCAAAGAGATTTTTTTCTTCACCTCTTTGTGATGATTCCTTTAATCAGCAACATGTTAATCCATCAGAGTCCATCCCCTTAATAATGAAAATAATCAGTTACATGATTTGTGGTCCAGTTTTGTACCATTCAGTGACAGGGAAGTGTACAGATGTTATGTGGAAGGTGTGTTTTTACAATATGTGTTTGAAATGTGCTTTTGAATGTTACTTTGGATGATATCTTTGAGGCTTTGGATTTTGTCCTTTTTAAAGGGGAATTGCTGTTTTAAACTTCAACCCTGTTTCTATGGGGTTTTGTGTGCAAATGAATTGTAAAAAAATTTGTAAATGTTCCAGTAGATCACCGTAAAGAGGAGCCACAACATGGCTACAGTATAATCCTCAGAAACAAGTAAAATCATCTCTACTATGTCCACTAAAATCACTTTTTTGCCACTTAAAGGCTGCAATTGTATCAGTCATTTGCACATTAAGACATAAAATTAAGGTTTAAAAAAACAGTAAAATTCCCCTTTAACCACCTATTCAAGTAGTTCTATTTAGAATACAGCAATATATATTTTTTGTTTTATTTGGGGGCTTTTTGTTGGTATCTGCGCACATAGACCGTTGGGCAACTACAGTAACGGTTTGTATTTGTTAGCATTTTTACATAATGTACGAAATCGAGCACCCAGGAATCAGGTTAACATCTCTCCTCACTTTTTTTTTTTTTATACACAATCCTAATACTGTACTTTAATACCAATTTATGTGTTTTATGTCTTCAGTTTTATCATCACCGGTCAGATTGCAACTGCAGGGCAGTTCAGAGAGCATCTAATTTATTTTACTCCCCGAGAGAAATAGAGGAGAGTACTTGAATATCGACAAGGTGTCCAACCACCAAGACGGACGCTGTGAGCAGAATCTAGAAATGCAACAGCTAACCAGTTAAAAGTCATTTAAAGCTTATCAGCGTTTCTCAACCCCTCAGCTACACTGAAAAACATTTGAAACTTAAAGCCCAGCAATGATTTTTTATTGTGCATATTGATAAAACAAAAAAAACTCAACTTGTGTAAATTTTAGTGTACGTCGTGCACTATAGTGCTCCTTGCTAGCAGAGCAAAACAGCCTGCTGGCATCATTCACATGTTAGCATTGACAGCATACTAAATTAGAGAAAAAAATGGGGAACACCATTCCCACCAAAAATGAACAAGAAAGAACAAAACCATGATATTTTTAACTTCATAGTGTAGAAAAGAAGTTGGAAAATGCTGGTATTCCTTTTATATCCAGTGCCTTCTGGAAATGTCTTTGTTTTGTTTTTTTTAATACTTTCATTGTGATGTACGTCATTCAGTTATGTTATGTACCGTTGTGTTACTACATGCATTCATATTTGGTCTCACTGACTTAAAGCTGAGTTAAAAGATGAATACATGGTTTCCAAATGTCCTTATTTCAATCAAAGTGCCTTTTAATTGCAGAACAGCCGAGTTAGAACGAACTTTAAGGACTTTCCTCGGAAAAGTCATTTGTTTACTGATTCCTAAACCCAGCAATGCAGTTGTGTTTTGTTACTTTGCTGCAGTTTGATGATGCAACAAATTACAGAGTGCATTTCCATGTTTTATCTCTCTGTTCTGGTCAGAACACACAGATGTTGCAGACAGATTATTACTGCACAATATTGCTGAACAGCTTAAGTTTAAAAAAAATATTTGTTTGACAGCTTTAATAGGTTTTGGTTTTTTTGCGAAGTGAAAAGCTAGTTCACCTCTGAAACGTCCAAGACAGTTTCAGAATAAAAGCAGCATTAATGCAGGATCAGTGTGTGAGGAGGAACTTTGATGTCAAATCCTAATCCAATAAGATACATTAGCCTATGTTAATCAGTGCATTTTACACTTTAAACAGCAGTACTGAAGCAAATATGAAAGACGTATTTTGATTATGATTTTCTCTCGTTGGTTGACATTACTTTTTTTTACATTATCAATAAAGGTTGACTTCCAAGCTTCTACCAGAGAGTTTCTGTGTGTGATTTCTGCTTAGACCCACATGTCATACAGCGTCAGTGTCTCGCCTGTCTAATATTCCCGTTGCAGCTCCACCCATGCAAGCTTAGACAGTAGATTGCTGTTCCATTCACAGTTAGCCCTTTATGCTCGCCTCACATTCATTTAGGCTGCCTTCATGAGCACAGAGCTACCTGACTTTTAACCATGCTGCTGCTAGCTCCTGTTTTTTGGAACTTGATTAAATGAAACTGATACTGTACCTGCAGCTGATTCCCCTTATTTCCCACAATAGACCTTTTCACACCAGAGAATTAACTCAGTATAGCAGGAAAATCATTAATTAATTATTCTTTTAAATAAAAACAATTAAGTTTCACTAACCATGACAAATGAACCTGCATACATTTTACAGTTGGGCCAACTGGAAGCAATATAATGCAAATGGACTAAAGATGAAGCAGCCATGATTCATGTAGATAGTTACACCTTTTGTTTGATAATTCAAAATGTTCTTAATGAAAGAGGCTTGTAACATTTGCATGAACTTACAGCCTTATCAGGTTTTTACATCATAAAATCCAGAAGAATTTTTATTTATTTACACTAACAATTAGATTTCAATCAGAGAGGCAAATATGGAAACTTTAGACATTTTTATAATTAAGAAAGCATTGCTTTCTTAATTATAAAAATGTCAGTCTACGCTAACGGATGATGAAAACAATGTGACAGGAGCAAAATTTATTTTCGCATTGGAGGTTTTAATGTCCCAGACTTGCTCTTAAAGCTGTGGTATGTAATCCAGTGGTCCAAATAGCTATCTATAATGTGAAAGATGTCCCTTGTGTGAACACACCCATAGAGAACTATAAAGAACGCTGCATTTCCTCCTTGGGGCTGTGTTTTGGTTTTGGGCTTGCAACTTTAATGTGTACTTTCACTCTCATTGTTCTCATTACCATCATTTTTGGCTACAGCAAGCAAGTTTTTCCACAGAAAGTCTCTGATAAACCCACTATACACTTCCTGTATGGACATCAGATCGACAAAACTAACAACTAGCTGGTGACCTTATGAAGCATTTAGCATCCAAAGAACCAGAGAATTTCCTCTGAAGTTGGTAGAGACAAACACAAAGCTAAAGGAGAGAGCATGTAGCACTCCATATCAACGTTTGTGTTGTTTAATGACTGCTTAATGTTCGAATTAGCAACTGTTAGCTTAAAAGTCCCCCATATAAACTGAAAAAGTAATAATGTACTGTGCCATGCTCACAGCTTGATTTTGCTGCCCCAAAGTGGATAAAAGAACAATTATCACAAGTTTAACTGGGATAAAGCATGTACGATTAAAAGTACGGTACACAAAGGAACCAAAAACACAACGAGTTGCGTAAAAAACAGAATTTATTAGCATGTAAAGTTAAACAGGCACACAGATATCCTTTACTTGTAACAAGTTCCATTCACTTTCTCCCAGCTAGCCTGTTATGCAAGAATGAACCTGGAAAGTGGTCTCTTTTCAGAGGATTTTTCCTCATCCTGTAATCCTCTTGAGGCTTCTTTGCTGATGGAGGCAATGGTGCTTTCCAGTAAATTTCCCCAAATACTTCTTTCCACTGCTTTGCAACGTTCACCACTGGTCATCTGAGGTCACAAGTTTAATGCTGACCTTTCAGCCTCTACCTCCCAAATAGTCAAGAACCAGTGTTCTGGAGTGTGGGTGAGCATCTTCTTCAGCTCTTCAGATGACACTTGGTGGCCAACAATCAAGGTGTTGCACACACAAGTATAACCTATGCATGAAACCAAAATAATATTTAAAATCCGTTTCTCTTGTCAGTAATGAATTTAATATAGCCAGAATAACCCCCATGAGCAGTTCCAGCTGTATAATTACTGTGGAGTCTGCGTTTTTCCCCTCTGCATGCGGAGGAGAGAAGGATGTGGGATGTTAAAGGGGTGGGCTGAATCAGAAAAATGGAGAAAAGAATGGAGAGAATGAGGCAGACGGGCAGTCAGTCCTCTAAAAGGAGGTGCTGAGCGAGGGACAGCTGAACAAAGCAAAAAGTAAGAATAACAGCAGCTGGGGCTCTCCCTTACTGCCCCAACACCACTTTAGCAGCTTCTCCATCTTATCTGCCCGTGTTTTGCTTCTTGGCTTAATATCATTTGAGGTATTATTGAAACCTGTCTGTCTGACTTATCCAATAGAGCTCAAACACTGTATGAACTGCAGCAGAAAAACACACATCCTGTTTGTTTCATAGTTCTCTGAAGTGGCATTCTTTGACCATGACACCGCAGTGACCTAAAATGATGTTGATGAAGGGTTAGATGTATGTCACGGAGTGTTTGCTAGACAGAAACAAGAGGCAACAAGTTCAGTTTACATGAGCAGAATAGTCAGGCTTTGTCAAGTCATAAAATCTTAGGGCAATAAAATAAAAAGCTTGAGATCAAACGAACCAAATACTTACAAAGGGGATTAGAAAAATACAGTGCATTGTTTTACACTGGTAAAAAAAAACCCTGGAAATACAAAGTCATAATAATGCTCATTGTTTTAGTATCCATCATTTCTGTTCTGACCTAAAATGTTTTCTAAAAGTAGGAATGTCTGGCTACTTCCTGTCTCATTCCAGCTGGGCTTTTTTAAAAATGTGTTTAACATCATTGTGTGCAATCATACGTTCACAATTACAGACAAGATGGATTATGCCCAAACGGATATTGTATAAGATGAGTGTACTTTGTGACACATTTAATGTCAAAATACATTAAGTTTTCCCAAAACAGCCACAACAAAATTTATGAAAATTTTCCTTCCTAATACCAGGTTTATTGCTAAGGCATGCATTGAATACTGGCAAGAGATATATCATTTTTTTCACTTCATGTTGATCCGTGCTCCTAAAAAATGTCTAAGAAAAAAACAGTAAGGGTTACCCAGTGTAGGTGGGGCCAAATTTAGGCCATGGTATTACATAACAAATGAGAAATATATGTCTGTTCATGCAAGGTATTTCTATTTTGTTGATTGCAGTGGATCAATTGGACCTATAGCCATGTTTTTTCTCCCAATAACAACTTTCCACAGTGCCCCCAGCTGCTTGTCTGCAGTAGATGGACTGCCACTGCTATAATACTGCAGCGAGCCAAAACCACGGATGAACAATTAGTCCACAGCAATGCACAGAGTCAACTGGTTTTGATAGTCAACAATTCTGTGAAACCCCCAATTTGCACTGAATTTTACACATTAAAGTTAAACAAATTCCCAGAGAAAAAATGTGTCACGGGAACCAAATCTGCTAACAAATCAACCTCCTCTGATTGTCTGGTTTGACTGCAATCTCGCAAACAGACCACTGTCTCATCAAGGGTTTGGAGCGAGTGTCAAGCAAAAATGTTGCGGATATACAGCAGGTTTTACATCATGCAAAAAATAAGTACAGAGCCCTCTGCCTTTCTGTCTAAGAGGCAATTCTTCATTTTTTGACCTTAACAAAAAAAAACTGTCCCCTGTTTTCATACTAATAGCAAACTTGAATGGCAGGTTGTGTTTCTTTTTTTTAAAGTTGTCTGTAGCACAATTTTGTTTAAATGAAAAAAAGTCTGGGTTATAGGATCAATAAATGGTTTTTACAGCCACATCACAACGATTGTTGTAAGGCGGCGCTCTGTTTTTAGTGTGGTTCACAGATATTCAGACAATATTTGTGGGAAGTGAATTCCCCCGTCAACCACCATCATGAAGTAGGCGGGGCTGAGGGCAGATTTTTTGCAAAGCCGCCATAAAGCATATGATTATGCAGACTATAACAGTATACACACTTATACACACTCATATTGTTCTAGTGAGAGGTGGAGGAGTTATTGCTGTATGATTACTGATGATTGTTACTGAACGACCCTGAAGGCAACCTCATCATTTAAACTAGCTGACATGTTTACTGTGCTTGGTTTTCTCTTTCTGTGATACTCCTCTCCTTCTCCCATCCCTTCTTCTTTTATTTTTTCTTTTTGTAAACCCTTTACTTTCTTTCTTTCTGTCTGTCAGTTTTGTCCCTCTTTTCTATTTCTTTCTTTCTTACATTCTTACTTTCCCCTTTTATCTCTGTCTTTCTTCCTTCATTTGTTTCTTTTCTGTACAATCCCTTTAATTTCTTTCTGTTCTTTTTCATCTCTGTCTGTCTTTCTTTGTTTCTTTTCTCTATATCTTTTCCTTTCTTTTTTCTGTCTGTCTCTCTTGCTTTCTCTCCTGTACCCTCTCTCTCTGTCTCTCTCTCTCTCTGTCTCTCTCTCCTAGCTGAAGAAAACCGAGGCCCATAGGAATGTGCTGATGGCTAAGTGTTTCATCTTGGTCTCACATTACCGCCCAGACTGAACCTCATGGACCTTACACACATACACACACGCACACACACACACACACACACATACACACACACACACACACACACACACACACACACACACACATGCTGGTATTTGTCATTGTGCTTGTATTTTGATGCCCCTGGTATCCAGGGTAACTGGTCTGAGTGCAAACAGCAGGCTGGAAAGATGGAAAGATGTCCTGTAAGCACAGTGGTGGTTTTTTCGCAGTTAAAGCTGAGTTTATATGAACATATTCATCATTTCTGACCCTTTATGCACTGCTGCATGTGGAAAACTTGTAACTCTTTCTTGACTAGGCACTTTCATCTTTTTCTTTTCACTAATGAATGACAGGTAAATCTGGCATTGCCTACAAAGGTGCCACCTGCATCCTGTGAAACCATGTAATTCATCCAAGTACCATATGAAGATTTGACTTTAGGTAAACATATATTGCACTGATTGATTTGGTGTGGTATTATGGTGATGAAAAATACATTCCTTAGCTGTATGGGGCATTTTAGCATTTTTCAGCCCTTTACTGCTTTGGTTCAGTCTCACAGCACATGGGTTTTGTTTCCAGTAGCAAGCAGCTGTTTTCTGAAGAAGTCTCATAAACTATCTGTATACTACTTTTCTAAGACCAAGTTAGTGACCCTTGAGCTTAGTGGAAGATTTCGTAAACAGCTAAATATTTTTCCCCAGAATTGGCGGAGACCAAAAACAGAGTTAAAAGGGGAGTTAATATTGGACTTGCATTCATCAGGCAAACGGTACCATGACTGATGACATTATTTTCCAACGTGGTTCCTTGTAAAGCATTGAAAACCGCTCTGTAAACAGTAAAATGTTGCTTTAATTAACAAGTTGTTTAGCTCAGAGGTTCATTGGACTGATTAATGTAATCATGCTGGTAAATAGTAAAGATGCGTGACATAAATCTTCAAGTTATCAAATTTGATAAAACTGATCATTGATTTTACATTGTTTGTGCTCTTTGGTTAGAGTTAAGTTCAGATTAAAGCATCTCGATGAAAACAGGCTTTTTTTCACATAATTCATACCACCTGGCTGTCAGAAGTGAACAAAAACATTTGTTGCTCACTAAGTTTCCAACATTGATGATTTTGTGGGCAGAGGGAAGTCCCGAATGTCACAGAGGCCGACCACAAAATTATTACTAAATCACATTACTGTGAACTGTGCCTGTGCCTGTGTGTGTGTGTG